>JAIPRL010003386.1:0-47515 GCA_025469235.1 Pemphigus obesinymphae | reverse complement strand
ATTTTCTACATTTTATTAAAAATGGAAAAATTTAATGCGAAATTGAATATTGTGTTAAATGAAAAAAATGTGAATAATGTGTATTTAACTAAATTAAAATACGATGAATTAATTGAACATATAATTATTTATATATTTATTATAATTAACATTAATTAATTATGTATAATAGTGTATAATAGTTGAAATATATTATAATATTAATAATTTGTAATTTACATTGCATAAATAAATTGTATAAAAAAAAAAATTGTTTGAAAAAAATGTATAATTTAAAAAAAAAAAAAAATACAAATAAAAACATAATATATTATGCAGTATATTTTGTATAAATACTTCACAATTTACATTGCCATTACAATATACCTAGGGCAATGTGTACATTGCCCGAATTTTCCACTTTGCCCGTAACATATATATATATATATATATATATTAGAATAAGCTATTTGAAATCTGATAAGAAATGTATTTTTATATAAATTTATATCGTTCTTAATAAAATAACATCAATTTTATTTTGCATATTTTTAACATTTTATCTCTTTTTGAATATTTAATGTATATTTGTAATTTTTAATATATATTTTTATTCTAAGTGCATATTTTTGTATTTAATTTAGATTTTCAAGTATTCTTATTTCCAGCTATAAAAGTTTGTCGAATTACCGTTTGTATAAAATCCATTTTAAAATCACGAGTTTCACAACTTTCCAACGTATAATAAAGTAGACTTTATCAGCGGTATACAATTAATATTGATAAAATTAGGATCGGTCAAAGACGAATCAATTGATTGGCGAAGACAATAAAATTAATTAATACTTTTGTTTGATTTTAATACCTTTTTTAATACATTTTTTTCAATTATATTTAATTTTAGATTCATATGTAAATGCATATTTTGTAGCATATTATAGTATTTTTTAAAGCATTTTTTGAGGGCTTTTAGTGCATATATATCTATTCCCTAATCATTATATATATATATTTTTTTATAATTTTTAAATACCTATATTTATTGGAATATTATTGATATAAATATAAATTATTGATTTGACAAACAATTTTTACTCTATATTTAATCGATTATTAATAGTTGATTATTATCCAATATCCATTCATGTACGATTGATTAATTAATTTATGTGTCATCTTTTCTTTTATAACGTACAAAAACCTGGAAATCTAATATGCTCGAAGAGTGTGTGTTTTCTAACTTGTTCATTTATTACTACCTGCAGTACATTATATTTAATATATTGAATGTCCCGACGAAGAAGGACGTAAATCATTTTTATTATTTTTCAGTTTATCCGTTTTTCTGATAGCGTTTTCCGATAATACCGCAGTAACTCTGAGGTTACTTCCTGGGAGGTTTTTAATCGAATAATTTATTAATATTTATATTATTAAATTATATAATTATACAAAATTATACAACATTCCAAAATTGCCTCATCGTCATAAAAATATATATCTTTAATACCTATATAATTTGTATCTAATTAGTTACATCAATATTTAAACAATTATTTCTATTTTCCTGTAATAGTTTTTTTTTAAATTCTTGAGTTACATTTTCATTAACTAATAATTTCTATCTCAAAAATATACTCGTAACTTGAATTACGTTTATACCAATTTATTCCTAGAATAAAGCTGCAAGTTCATTAATTTGTCAATAACAAATCAAATAATATATCAACTGAAAGATAAATTTAAAAAACCATTCAAATTTTAAAATAAACACAACAAACTATTGAAAAATAAAAATATAAAAAAATAAAGTTCAGAATTATAATATAAATTTGAAAACTTTGAACTGTTATCCTGAAAATTTTCTCCAACTGAGTTATGTTTTTCTTCGTTGAGGACGTCGATTTAAGGTATAAAGTAAATTTTTATAATTTGATTTATTGACATATTGTGGGGAATTACATTTTAAATTGTAGTTTTACTCATTACAATCGAGATAATAATAAGGGTATTTTGACAGTATTATATGTCGTCCGTACACTATTTAAATACCCAAACATGATAGGATTGTAATGATAAAATTAAAAGTTTTCGTCTGATTTCTTGGTTTATTCGAAGTTCTTTATTTCATATAACAAACCGTCAGATGCGAAATAACATATACATACCTCTACTATGGTATCTGCTGTCTATAGGTACTTGATAAAAGGTTTAAAGAATTAAAATAATAAAATAAGTAAATGGGAACATCCACAAGAAAAAAAGAGAGGAAAAAACATACGAAAGTATGTGAGGAGGGATATCCTAATGTCAATAACATATTACACGAGTATATGTAGCAGGGCAGTTGAAATTCATTAAAATAACTTTAACTACACAGGGTGAATGATTGTTAAAAATGCACTACTTAATCGTATTTTTTTTTTTTTTTTTATTAAATATAATTGAATTGTTTTAATGGGTGTTTTTATTCTTATTCTTTGAAAAGTTTTCGTTTTGTTACATTTTTTCTATTAATTTTGAATGTATAAATTACATTATAATGTGTTGTATGGTTGACGTACTTTTATTGGTACAGTATATATGAAGTTCATTAGGATTATTCATTTTTATCTTTAAAATATATTTACTACTTGCAGTATTATTACAATAAATAAAACAAAGCAACTAACTGATTTTATTTTAAATATAAGAATGATAATGCCACTCCTGCAAAACGGTGTAAATTATATTTTATTACTTTATTTTGTTATCTTCATAATACATAAAAACAAATGAGAATAAATATAAAGTATGGATACTGGGCATTTGTATTTCTTTACTCAGTATAACTATAATGCAAACCAATGTATGAGCAGTAATTTAAATTAAAAGTAAATTATAATTACTATTTAAAAACAAATATCGAACATAGATCCGATAATTCGATAAAATTGTACTTTAATTTTTTCCCCGATATATTTTTTCTATTATTTTCATATTTTTATCAAAAAAATTTCGACAATTATAAATATTAAAAATACAATGTTAAAATCTTAAGTGTTTATATGTTTTTAAGCGATTGATATGAATCCGTCAAAAAAATTTTTTCGTTTATAAACTAATTATATTTTGTTCGTATGTGTATCACGAATCACATTGTTCTGACATAGAGACAAATGAAATAATCTTTAGAAGGTTTATTATTTTAAAATTATTCACTCTGACGATGAAATTAAATTATAAAAATAATTTTAATTAAATAGAATTCCAAATATAAAATACAAAATTATATGAGGTATTGTTTTAAATTTAAGTGCAATTTTTAGTAACATTATGGCGATTATATATTTTACAAACGTTTGATCATTTGTTTTTAACCATTTTAAATATTTATGATTATGTGAATATATTTTTCACTTATTCACATATTTCGTACAAAAAAATAAGCAAATAATTGTACTTTATTTTAATATTGCGAATTAATATATTCTTTATAAATTAAAACATATTTTACAGTAAACATTTAAAAATAAAATAGAATCATTGACAAAATCACTACTTTTTATTCTTTAAAGATAATTAGAATAAAATTTTAAAATTTATTTTATTAAAAAAGAAAAAGAATCTATAACACAATTTAAAATATTTGACTTTAAATTCGTGTAAGTAGTGTAAAGATGTATTGTTATTAAAAAAAAAAAAAAAAAACACATTTTTATGCTTTATAATATTATGCTGCAGAACAAGAGTTATTGGATTTTTCATAAATAAATCTTAACATAACCTATTACTTTTCTGTTGTTTTTAATCAAATATAATTTGTCGTCATTGTAATACTTATTTAATTTTTAATATAATTATAATCGGTATACATTTGAATAACTATTTGTTAAAAATGATCTGTCACATATTTTACATTTTATTGTAGGTACATGGCTTATTTTTATGTTGCAGAGGACGTTTGTTATAATATATTATTTTGAAATATTGATATAATAATAAAAGGTTTATCCGTGTCAATGATTTATGTGTGCCTTTTAACAAACATCACTGCGTGAACTTGATAGCGACACTGAATTTTTTTATTAACTTTACATATCGCAGCTAGTATTTTAGAAAACGAAATGCGATTGCTTGTTAAATATATACAGGTATATATATATTTAACGTTTTTGATTATATAAATATATAATAGTTATAAATAATATTTTTTAAATCATGCGTATTCTCAATTGATAATATACTGCAGTGCACAATTTGTGATGGATATCAGACCAACAGTAAACATTTAATTAAAATAAATAGGATTGATCGTAAAAATTAAAATTTACAAAATATTTATTTGACACGTCTTGTGAACGGAGTTTTTTTTGTTCATTTCTAATAAACATAATCGTGTCGGGAGCCCATTAAAAGTGTATTATACATTTTAACTTGATACGGTTATATTTTTTGGTCAAATTTCTGTTACTTATGAATAAATAATAAGTAACGACAATGTAAACATAATATAAAAGTAGGAAAATAATACAAAACAGGATTAAGGTATTATAAACGAATTAAAATGATGCTGGACCCGTGTATATTACCTTATTGGATTTAAGAATAAAGCCATTAAACACATATCGTTTTAATAACTTACTGGCCTGTCGTGTTTGTTTCACTGAGATAAATACGAGTACATCTAATTTATTGTAATGTAGATAAAATAGATTTATTCTATAAATCCTATACGTTCTCAAATATTACGTACAGATAAATAATATACAAATAATATATTTGAAAATTTACACGAGATAGTATAATTAATCAATAAATTGAATACGTTTTAAAAGTTTGATTTTTATGAAAATCGAAATGCCAAAATTAAAAATCTCAAAATATTAGGTACACGCACCTAAAGATATATCTTTGAAATATCCGTTTAAATCATTATTCCATAGTCCATCTGAGTAATTTACACACGTATTGTGTTGACTTTACTTAACTTTTTGACCAACTTTAGAAATATATTCAAAATACTCGTAATTGTGTCACGTCCTTCAACTTTATGTTGCCGTGTTAAGGGCATGTTGACTCTTTCAGTGTTGTACTTTATTTTATTTATGGTTTAATTTGTTTCATACTAATATTTCAGAACAGTAAATAGCTTAAAATATTCAAAAATATTAGCATATGCACATACACCATCCTCTGATTGCGAATTCGATAAAACGGGTTAACATAATTTTAAATTTAAATCTTACCGTTCATAAATAATTATTAATATTTGGAATGTATATTATAATAAATATACGACCATATTTCCGTGTCTTTTTTTTTTTTTATTAATTTAGATTTACATTGATGTTTATTTTTTTATTTTCTCCGAAAATAATAATTTTTCGTACCTATTAAATACTATACGTACCTATATATTATAACACCAGTACAATTCAGTAGTAAAAATATATATCCACGAAAATAATCTCCAAAATTTTGACTTTTATCATTAATTTTTCCATTTACTAATAGGTGTTATAACTCTTCTTAAGTTATTTCTCACAGAACCATTTATAAATCACGTTAAAAATATATATTCCAACTACTTTTCTCGAAAATTGCCTATACTGAACCCCATACAAATGGAGTAGTTCTGTTGCTTACTTTTTAGTATCTAATTATCTTAGACGGGTAAATGTCCGACGGGGACGCATACGACTGTTGGACGGAGAAATGTTTTGGCGGCAACGTGTATTGGATTTAAATGCATTTTTTATTAGCGATTGTATTCAATATAATATTAAACATATTATATTTATTCGTGTGTGAATTTATTTTTATTTTTACCCATTTGAATAATCATAATGTGCTATTATGGGAATTAGAAAAAATGAACATCACTGTAAAACCACTATGTTCCCTCGCTCCGCTCATAATGTAAATTATTTAATACATTTAATTATATGTATTTAAAATAATATACAACGTTATAGTGAAATCATTTTCTATGACTTTAATTTTAATTTCAGAACATTGCTCTTTTAAGATTTTATTTATTAATTAAAAATTCTGAATTATTTCTCAATATTTATAGTAATTTACTTTATTTTATTTCTTACAAAAAATGAATAATGGGCCCCACTGAGCAAGCTCGTGTGGAGTCCCACGAAACCTTATCTAATACAAGTTTGTGTACATAAATAGGTCATATAATGACAAATTAAGATTTAAACTAAGTATTTACAATAATTTAAAACATTTACATAAACATACAATACAAATATTAAATGAATACATCATGCACGCAACTCATTTAACATCCACATTTGTCGATCATAGATTGTACAATACTTTCAGGGTTTATTGAAATATTTACATACAATGAATAATATTTTAATTAAAGTAATTTGTTTAAAAGACGAGATATAATTAATTAAAAGTTTATTTAGTTAAAACTATGATTTCAAACGCGCGTTCAAACAAAACGGGTTTCCTGCCCTTTTATATATATTATATTAATCGGTGAGCTGTTAAATGCCTATTGTTATACAATTTCAATAAAATTTATCATTCTACAGTTTGCCCCTAATCAATATTATAGTAAATATATTATTAAGAGCGTATGTATGTAATGTGTGTGCACTTTTCGGGTGAAACGAATAATAATTGAGAGTTTTCGTGCAAAAAGGATTTTGATAAAAAAATTCGTTGGTACTGTATAGAAATCATATTTTTTTTTTGAATTTCAAATTAGTTTTCAAAAGTCTGATGAAAAGCTACCATTCTTAACGAAAAACTTTTATAAATTGGAAAATATCACATAAACTTCCAATGTTTGCGACTAATATATATATATATATTTTTATATTTATGCAGTGTTGGGACTTATCTAGATAAATTATCTATAAAATAATCGAATTGTCTAGATAAATAACGGTAAGTTATCTAAATAGTTATCTTAGATAAAAATTTCACCTATCTAAGTAAATTTGTATAGATAATTTTTATGCATGAATTTTTAGGTATTATACAAAAGTATTGATTTTTTGGCGAAAATATACTCTTTTAATCAAAATGTATGCATTTATATGCAAAAAAAATGTGTGTTATATAATGTGTAGTATGTATAAACGAGTTTTACCCGTCAATTATATAAAGTGTACCTATATATAACTACATAGTAAATTTTCGGAAATGGAAACATGACAATTATATGAAATAAGGTTGAGGTTTTTAATTTTATAGGTATATTTAAATTTTTAAATCAGAAAAATTTAAAATTGCAAAACTTTTTTTATATAAAGTAGGTACGTAGTATAAAGTATTATGTTGTATTTCATTTTTGATTTTGTTTTATTTTTAATTTATTATAAATAAATTCGTATTATTTTATAATATGTTGTGCACTTTTGGATTATTGATTTTGATCTAAATAAATCCTTCTCGTTCATTTTTTATCTTCATCTAGATGATTTTTTTATGTTATATTTTATCTTTATATATATACAATTTTAGTTATTTAATCGGAACGCTGTATGTATATGTACTCGTTTTTGGGTTGAAGAAGTTGAGTAGGAGTTTTTGGGCATAAATATTTCTGATAGAAAATTTATTTTCATTGGTATTTTACAGATGTCATTATTTGGATTTCTTAGGTAGGTAATTAATGTATAAGAGTAAAAAAAAAAATACTACAAAAAATTATTATAAATTGGAAAACTATAGTGCTAGAAACAAAATATTTACTATAGCATTATATTGATGACGTAAACTGTTACACTTTTTAAACGTAAAAAAATACTTTTTAGTAATTTTTGTAACATTTTGAACTTTGATGTATGTTGTATAAACTTTTTTTGGTAAAAGGGTCGATTAGGATTTTCCTTGTAAAAATTATTTTATTTTAAAACCAAAATAACGGGTAATTGTAGAAATTAGAAAATAATACTACACCGATATTTGTTTAGAATCGTTTATTAAAATAATTAATTTAACATTGCTTTAAAATTCAATACATCCATCAGCAATATCGTATAAGAGGAGCGAATTACTTCAACCCCCTATTGACCGACTTTTTTTTATATTTATGACTATTTGTTTTTTAATTTAATTTGAAGTAATTATTATTGGTAATAATTTTTACAAAAATTATAATGTTTCTCGATTTTATTATTGATTTATTATTTTTTAAAAAACTACCAACTTCCTCACTCTTTTTAAAAAATCTCTATTTTCTACCACAAAATGATTTCTTGACAATATTGATGTATTTAAAGAGAGACGAATTGTATAATATATAAGTTATAAAATACTAACTAAGAATATTCATTATTTTTCTGACGTTATTTTATTTATCTACTCTAATTAAACCTTTTCGGCAGAGAAAATAATGAATCTTATTATCTTATCCGAGAAAACTGTATTCAACCTTCAACCAACCTGACCCTTGCAGAACTCTTATATCTATTCATAAATACAAATTAAAATCGTAAACGTATAGGTACCAATGGGTCATAATATATTATTAACTCCTTTATTATCGATTTCTTGTACAATTTTCATTTTTTAGTTGGATCGGAGAAGTCACTCGTTCCACAGTGATATTTTATTTAGTTTTATAATTTTTAAATGTACCTATACACTTTTTCGGGACGAAAGATTCGAGTAGGAGTTTTGGAAAAAAGTACTTTTGACAGAAAATTATTTTTTAAACAGGTGGTTTTTTAATTTTTCCAGTAGATTTCTTAACCGTAAATAAAAACTGCCTTTCATAACGGAAATGTTTTATAAATGTATAAAACAATATAAAAATAACAAATATGATTTTCATGGTTAGGTATCTATTTTATTGTTATTTTTTTAAAATTATAATTCCAAAGCTCGGCTCACAATAGTCTTATAGAAACAAATGATTTATCATTTGCTTGCAAATTCAATATGTTCTCTACCAGTATCCTACTAGCCGACGAATGTAGTAATTCCACCCCCTACTGACCCGGTACTTTTTATCTTTGTTTGAGTTATTTCATAATACATTTTTCTCTATTATCCACAGTCCAACAATACGCATAGGTATTTTTAAAAACAAATAACCACTCACAATGCAGAAGTTGATGAAAAGTATCTTGACACACTTTTTGTTTCTGATCCACATTTGATATTTTAGTAAAAATAAAAATAAAAAAACCTTTTAAAAATCCGCCATTAGGAGATGTAAGCATTTCGTTTATCGGGCAATACACTGGATAGAGTATATATTCGATTTTAAATCAATTATAAATAATTTCTTTCTGTAAAAAGATCCTAAGCCGATCTCGTTATAATATATACATGACTATAACTGTCAAAAAACAACTGTACACATAATATTATGTGGACGTTCCATGATTTTATTTTCCTGTCGATTAATGTTCCGTGATTTTAATTTCAACGAATTTACTTTCAATATATTTAGGTTTCAAATAATTTCTGTTCTACACGTAATTTATTTTCAAACATTATAATATTTTAATGATTTACTGTAATTAATTTTTATTGTTAGGTATTAATTTTCATAACTTTATGTTTCTAAATTATTATTTTAGTCTATATTAATTGTCTTTACAATCAATTTTCCATAACATTATTTTTGCAGATAATTAGCATTCTAAGGTTTTATTTTCAATACATTAAAATTAAATAATTTCCATTTAAAAATACTTACGCACCACTGACTGATGACCTAATATTATATTATGTATTTTTCGATATTTATAGTAATATTCGATGAAAAAATCAATGTACAATATTTTACAGTTTTAAAAAGTTCGCGGTCGGTTGTGAGGGGGTTATCGAAGAAGATTGATGTCACAAATTACCAGATTTATATTTTCATACACGGGATAATGTAGTTTTATCGTTCTATAAGGGATACTATATTGAAAATGTAGATTAATTTAGATTTATTGGCATACGATCTTATGTAATAATTCAAATATTTTTACTTACTCGCGTAAAAATCGTATCGAATATTATGTTCCGTTATTTTGAATAATTACCAATTATTTTTAATTTAAAAAAAGAAAATGGCTTCAACTAAATTTGTTAATTTTTCGTAAACGATTATTTATGAGTTAATTAAAATGTATTGCTTTTAGCAGTTTTTCAATGGGAAAAGTTTCAAATACGGATAATTTACCGTGTTGATTATACAAGTCTATGATTTACGTCTGTCCAAAGGTACTGTACCTGCATTTAATTAAGAGATATCGGTTTTAAGAGTACCTCGGTGAATATACAGAACCCGGTGAATAGATCGTGGAAACATTTCATTGGTGAATGTATTGAATTTCAAAACAATAACAAATATATTTTTATTTTTCTGATAAAACGATTCTGAGCAGAGCTCGGTATAATACACGTAACGTCATAACTAAAATTTCATTACGTATATAAAATAGTAATAAAATACATATTTTAATTTTTGAAAATTTCAAGGAACATTTTTTCGGAATTACAAGGAGTTCAATACTTATTTTTATGTAATTTATCCTTGTACGTTTATTGAAAAACTTGAAAATTACATTCATCTATTGAAATAATTTCCATACAGCCTCATTATATGGATATGTGCCCAACAATTGACTTGATCAACTAGGTAACTTGTTCATAATTATTGGTAATTCTCAGGTACACTTTAAATAAAACACAATATTATGTCTAAAATAGGTCTTTAAATTGCCTTGTTTATATATAGATCTTCCTTTTACGGAAACGTTTTTGAATACACTGCAGTGTTATATATGATTCAATAAAAAAAAAAAAAATTGTATAATTAGTAAGTAAAAAAATATTTGATTAATTTTTTTTTACATTTATAAAACAACAATATTCAATTGGACATTCAAAAATTATACCTATCAAGATTGAAAAATTGAATGAAAATTTCACTATCAATCTTTATTACTTTTTACGCATATCGTGCGAGTTTCCAGCCCAGATTATAAGAAAATTCGTGGTTGTGAAATGACGCATTGCGTTGCATGTTTTCTGCACGCTATATAATGTAGGCTTCGAAGTTTAATTTTACACTAAAAGCCTTTTCTTCTTACCAAACATACGGTTGTAACCTAACGTGACCTAACCCAAGGTTAGGTAGGTACTTACCTATTGTAAAATTCCCGGTACTAGTGTCCGTTGTTATTCTTCACGTCTAAAAGGACTATATGTGAACACTAGTTGACGTGATTTTTTTTAAATTCTTATCATCTATCGTTGCGACCAACATCGAAAAATAATTGAGTAAAATATTTCTGTGCAATAAAATATAATATAATATAAATATTGTTGAAATATGCATTTTTTTGTCATGTTTTCCACCTAACAATTTATTTCCGGTTCACACGTGTACGTTCGTGTTTATTCGTAAAAATGTAATAACCACGTTTTATTTTATATTTTTTTGACATTTTTAGGTCATTTTTATACGTTTTGCGTGAAATCTAAGACACGAAATACGTGATAACTTTACGTGAATGGTGTATATATATATATATATATACGTGTGTTATGACAACTCGAAGAATTCGTACACGTAAAATCCGACGATGCAAAAACCAAAAACAAAAGAGTCACCCACGTGTGTCGAAATTTTGTAAATTACATTATTTTTAAGCCTAATCTGCGTTACAACGGCAAAAACATTTTCAGCATGCCGTATCTAAGACATAGTAGAATATAATAATTCTTTAAATATATCGATTAATATTGCGTACGTTTATTAGCATTTGACATTTGGTAATAAAATAACGGACAAACAGAAATATTTCTAACAATACGTTAATCTGCGGTGCAAATAATAATTTATATAGTTCTTCACGAAAACTCAATTTACACACATCTGTATCGTTTGTTGTTATTTAATTTTGTTAATCGTTTTTAGACACAACCCTTGAGAATATTTTTCAGAGGAAACGGGAAGGATTTTTTTAACTTTTATCACTGATGTTGAACCAACTGGTGTATACATTTTAAAGAGTGGTATGCTGAATAATATGATCATTATTCATTGGGTCAACTCGAAAATGTTTCTGAGCTACGCCCCGCGCATTTATTCTGATTGCGACTTTTATGTTAAAAATGATTTGTTTTTATGTATTCATACTATATATTATGTATACATATTATCATTTAAATAAATAGTGTGTGATTTTTTTTTTTTTCTGAAATAACGGCGACAGTCGGACAATATTTGAATATCTTGACGATGCGATCGAGCGGAGTGTTCGGAATTACTACTAGGCAAAAAATTTAATTCTAACTAGAAATTTAAATATATATATATATATATATATAATGGTTAACCGTCAATTTTTATCACAGACAATTTGTCGTGTGATAAACGTTTTTCGTTTTCTAAATTATGAATCAAAATTATCGAATAACTTGATAAATATTATTAGAAACATTTAATTAATTAAATTTTCATAAAAGTTACATTATTACATTTTTGAACTGAATATTTTGATTATACTCATACAATTTCATATAAAAAAATACATTAATTTGTAACAATTAGAGTTTGAAAGCTTATAATTGTATTAAAGTATAATAATTTATAAGTTCTTTTTAAATGAAATTTGTAATTATATTATTATATGTTACTCATAAATTTAAATACAAAAATAAGAAAAGTAATAAAATAGTATTTATTTCAAATACAAAAATAAAGTTACCTATTTAAATACTTTACAAATTTTATTAGTTATAAACTTTTGGCCGCTGAATCAGATAATTAACAGTGTTCAATAGAATTAAAAAGTTATATGATTTGTGTGTTTCTTATTCAATACGCGTCCGATCTATAGCAAATCAAAACGAAATTTCATTATTATATTATTACATATTTTTGCATATTTCATTGATCATGCAGTAATAAATGACATATTTTTTAATTATCAAAAATTGAAAGGTATTTATATTGTTAGGTATTTAATCTTACTATAAATATATATTTTGTTTGTTTTTGTTTTTCTAATATTGTTGAAAATCATAAACATATATTGATTTTTTTTTTAAATATTTACATATGTTTTAAGTAAATACGTAATCATTCATTACCGACATTAAAGTTGTATATAATATATAGCATTTGTAGTTCATATTTTGCGTACTTACAAATCGTAATTCTTAGTTAACTTCGAAAAAGAATGTATTAGGTATATAGTTTTATAACGAATATATTGTCACAAATCAAATTACTAAAATGTTTGTTAGACAATGTTAGTGTCGCAATTTCCTTCACAATATGAAATTTGGCATAATGTTCCGCGAAAAAAAAATTGTGTTTTGTGTTGTATTTATTATTCTATTGTTAAAACCTAATAATATTGAATTGAAAAAAAAAAAAAATTTGTATTGTGTCATTCTACAAGAAAAAATATTTTACTAGACTAAACGATTTGGTGTAAGATGTTCATGAATAATGACACAAGTCAATATACGTATATACGAAAAACGTGTATATATTTTAATTTTTGCCGATTCGTCCGAGTTTGGACGTTTCTGAGTTCTTTTATATGGAATCGTAATTTTTATTTTCCAGACCTAAAAGTGTAATTGCATAACTATTGTATACTATATGAATCGAAATACAAATATGTAATGTTCAATGATAACCGTGTAATAATAATAACTATGTCTGTTAGTAGTTATATTTCGAAATTTAAAACGAAAGCCGGTCAGTAGGGGGTGGAAGCACTTCGCTCGTCGGGTATCAGTATGGGTGGATGCACTTCGCTACTGGGCAGGATACTCTTGGTGGATGTATTGCATTTGATAGCAATGATAAATCATTGCATTCAATAAAACGATTCTGAGCGTTGCTTCGGTGTAGTATACATATTAACTCTTAATATTAATTATGTACCTACCTATGTTTAACATTACATTGAAGATCAAATGTAGAAATAAATATGATTTAGTGTGACCTTATGCATATTTTAAAATGTAATATGATATGTTTATAATAGCTCAGTTTCATGTAGGTACAGTTATTACTACAAAATATTATACGGTATATTTTATTGAATGTTCAGTTTATGACATGTAATATTGAAAACGAACAAAATATTATGTAAATTTAGTTAAATTAATGCGCGACAAACGTTATACCGAAATTTTCCAGGTCTTAGAATCTCATTTTACCAACTATTTGGACTTAAATACCTCAAATTCGATAATTTTGTCGAAAAAATTAAAATGACTGTAAAAAAAAATTGTGACTTCGGATTTTCGAGATTTTTTTGAATTTAGTTAGAGTAACGTATATTTAACGCTGTATAAAATTTTCAGACCTTAAAACCGAAAATCCCCCCCATTTTAGGACTTAGAAACCTCGAAAACTAAAATGTCTATAAATAGCCCGAAATCGCAAAAAATTAAAAAAATCTTAATCATCGTAAATAGATTACTAAATTAAATATTGGATAAAAATTTCTAGATTTTCAAGTCTTTATTTTCGGAATTATGAGGAAATGAAAGTTCCCGATTTGACGAAACCGTAAATTTACCGTTTTTTCATCAATTCTTGGTAGTCTTTCCTTACGCATTAAAAAACTATTGAGAAAATCGCAAAATGACCTCTCTAAAGTACTAACTAGATGAAATTTGCTACCGGAAACCATGTAAGCTTGTATAGATCGGAGCACTCCTTCTGGTAGTAAATTTGTTAACAGAGAAAAAAATAAATAAACATCATTGTAAAACCACTAGCTCCCTCGCTACGCTCAGAATCTAAAAAATGAAAATTTTTCCTAAAGGCCTTTGACGTTTGCGTTTCCGACAAACGCGTCGTTCATTCACGAATGAAAAACCGCGAGCGCCAGATTGACTCCGGTAGAGTTTTAAATTTCGTCTCCGAAAACCCGCGTGTCGTAAAAACGGATATAAATTATTATGTGTTTCATAGATATTATTGTATATTGTTCCCCGGCCGTATTCCCGCAAAGATGAATAATTGACCCGATTAATCGCGCACGCAATTTGTTTAAATACGAAATATAAGACAATTCTTGTGGACCGTATTATGTGTGTACGCGCCAAATCGTTATATCGGCTGGACGAAAAACGCAGTTGGTGTGAATAAATATAGCCCATCACTTTAATAAATACGTAATATACATTCCTTTACAGGCCACGTATTATAGTAATCGACGGTCCGTTCAATTGACGTTTTTTTGCGTACGGGCCGCGGCGAAATAAAAAAAAAAAATAAGCACCCGAATTTCATAGATCGATATTATGCCAGTCGTAGAAAAATCCTTTTTACACGATCAAAGTACAAAAAACACCGCCGTTTTGGGTTTTGTTTTCAGTCGATTTTAATATGGTCACATTTAAACCGCCGAGTGACATCCAATATTCGCATACAATCCCAGGCAGGCGTCCCAGCCGAAACAATGATAATCCACAAAATGCCGTTCGTTTTTTTCCGCCGTTCATAAGTATGGGCAATTTTTATTAAATTTCAAGAAAAATTAAAATCAAACTAGTTAAAAATATTTAAATGTGTTCTAAAAGTAATTTCAACGTAGACCCGCCGTAGTGTCGGTACCATTTTCAATCGTCGTCGTGTAAAAATATTTGAAAAACACGTTTACTCGTTTTTACATTTTTATCAACTTGAGAATAGAATAGAGACGAAATACAAAACGCATTATAAAGAGTAAAAATGTCTAGCGACTAATGGAACCGATTTTTTATATGTGCCTTTTTACCCATTTCATAAGCCGTTGAAAAAAAAAAAAATGTAAAAAACCGATATTTTAACAGTTCGTAAAACGTGTAAAAATGCATATATATAAAAAATCGGCTCCATCAGTCGCTAGATATAATGTTGTTAGTTATAATTTTTTTTTGTTGTTTTGTATTTCTAACATGTTTGTAAGTTGATAAAAATGAAAAATGATAATACGAGATTTTCATTGAAAAGTTGTCGGCGTGGCGTCCCCTCAAAGGATAAGTATCGCACAGCCGAAGTCTTCAAGCACCTACCGAAAGTTTCGGCGTTAAAAAATCATTTACAAAATCACTCGTATACTGACGGCAAAAATGACCGCGAGAAGGATAAATAAAACTACAGGACGTGTACGCGTTCGCGTGTACCCATTCATTACGCGTATAACGACATCATTAACGATTTTTTGATTGTCTGACGACGATAAAACTATATTACAATAATATGCACGTCGATGCGTGTCAAAACCAATTTTAAATTTATGACTACTATGATTTTTTATTGACCTTCAAATTAGAAAAACATAATTTCCATATGCTGTATTGTTTATTGATTTATTGATTTTGACAAATCAGCAAGGGACTCGTCGATTAATTTATTAACGTAGAGTTTGCAATTTTTCTCTACCCGGAAACTTTTGCATCGGAAAAAAAGGTTGACGCGGTTTTTTTTTTTTCTGTTATTGTACGCAACCCAATAAGGATTTGGTCCAAAGGGGGAGGGTTTTTCGTCCGTCATCCTTTATACGCACTTAATATCATTTATCATTATATATATATATATACGTACGGCGTGTTTGAAGGATCAGCGGGTGAAACTGCAGGCAGGAACGGAAGGATCTGCTAACGACAAATGGAAAACTGAACAAATGAGATTTTGAAGACTGGATAAAAAGTGAAAAAAAAAAAAACCTAACCTATATACCCGTCCCGTACAAATTATATATTATTTAACAGATAACCGCCGAACACCGTTACGATCTAAGAATGTTATCCGCTCAGACACGGTATTATACTATTACTATTACCATTATTATTATTATTATTACTATTATTATTATTATTATTATAGGTATATATTATAGTACAACGACAATAAACTGTTTTGAGCGAACTAAATTAATAACGGCAAACGGACGATATTGTAACTTTTATTTTAAAAATGGAAAAATATTTTTTTCTAATGATTTTGCTTATCAATGTACAAAATATCGTTATGGTTTAATGTTTTTTTTTTTTTAGTTAAACGTTTTCATAGGAGACAAAGGGCATTTTTTTTTTTTTTTTTTATCCAATTTAAAGAAAATAATATTATATATATTATACATCTACTTCTCTGTCTGTATTTATAATACGTATATTTTATAATATTGTATACAAATAATTGACGACCTCTAACCTATATTAGAATTTTTTATTTTTATTTATTTTTTTTAAATTATTTTTACTTTAAAAGCATATTTTCTGTTTTATATACACTTTAATATTACATAAAGTACCTATTTAAAATAGTTTATTATTCACCAGATCTTAAACCTTATAAACAACTTCGTAATATTATATATTTCGTTTTAGAAATAATTTATTTATATTTTACCTTATAATATTTATAAATAAACTAAGCGTAAAACTTTTATTTTAAAACTAAATAATGTATATTTTAAGTTAAAAAAAGGTTTTAAAAATTTTAAACAAAACCACACTTGGTAAAATTTCATTTTAGTAAATTCAGGTACTTATAAGTTAAATAATAATTAAAATATTTTACTGAAATCGCACACATAAAAATTGTCTTAATATAAAGTAGTAGGTAGGTATATACAACATACTGTTAATAAGTAATAAGTTGTTACTTATAAGTTTTAACCAATCTGATAAAGTTTTATTGTTTATAAATATTATTAAAATATTGTTCATAAAATATTTTTTTTTAAATTATTAAATATATTAAAATATATGGATCTCGTTGTTAGAATACTATTATTATTATTATTATTATTATTATTATTATTATTATCTGTATGCCGTTGAGTATCACTATTACTGTTATCGTGATATTTAAATAAAATGTATATTTATGTATGATAGATATATCAGTATGAGTATAAAGCACAAAAAATTAAAATTGTAATGCGTTTTTTTCGTATACTATAATTATTTTTTTAATAATTATGTATTTTTTGAATTATATTTGTGTCTAAAAGAATATTATATATATAAAAAAAAACTGCATAATTTGATGTTTTTTTTATTGCATATGTACATTTTACATGCAAATATTTCATTTTTTTTACCGTATAAAGTTACAAACCTTAGTGATAAATTTGTGATATATTGTAAATTATATATAATAAACAGTGGTTCTCTATTATACAATATGTATTATATTAGTTAGTCTTAAGCATCAGTAGGAATCAAATTAAGAAGAATCTGGTTTGGAACCAATTATTACACTAAAATTGAAATACAGAAACCGGAACCTGATCCTAACATTTGAATTATTTTTAGAAAATTTAAAGAAACTCAAACGCTTATTGAAATTTAAAATTGTAGGTTAACATTTATAATTAACATATAATGAATATTTAAAACTAATTTTAAAACATTATTGTAACTTAAACCCGAAACCGAATCCAAATTTAATTGTTGTTAAAGAACCACAACCGGAATCGAAAATACTGTGCAATGCACTATCCATGGATTTACATTTCTTTTTTAGACTTATTTGTATTTTGGTCTATTTAACTATTTTTATTGTTTCAAACGTTTTCCATCACTGGTTTTTATATTATTTGGTTTTTTGAAATATATAAAATTGAAAATAAAATTAACGTGATAAACACTTTAACATCAAACTGCGGAGATACTGAACGATAAATAAGGCACTGATAGTGCACAGTGTGTGGTATATGGAGGCGAAATTTTTGGTCATAAATCGTTTGGGGCTTTTCACAGTCAACCGTTCTCCAATTGCGTAAAAAAAAAAAAAAAATCCGACCGTTGGATAATAATATGTATCACTGTGATTGTGCGTGCTTCTGGTGCTCTTTATATTCAGGAAAATAAACTTTCCCATCATGTTTTATCGTTATGTATGGACTATAAAAATAATACCAGTCTACTTACTTTATTGAATGTATTTATTGAAGATTGACCAATGAAAATCACTTTAATGCGTGATAGTGATTGTAAATTGACAATTGATAAAATAGTTATTTTCAAAAGTATGCAGTGTAGCCAAATAAATACAAAAAAAATTCAATATTTCACGATATTACGTGGGCTTATAAAATACATTTATGTACTCGTAAGTATAAAACTATATGGAAAAATTTAATCGAATTAAGTGCGATAAATAGTAAAAATTATTTTTTTCAATATTAATATACCTATATCATAATTATTATGGAATTTGTAGTTTTGGATATAAATACTTTAAATGAAAGAATTTTACTTAAAGTTTACTTTTAAAATTTCTTTTTATGAAAAATAAAAATATTTATATGTTCATTTTAAATCATGCATTTCAAATAATATCTATCGTATATTGTATACACTTGTAATTTTACCAAATTAATACTTTTAAGTTTCTCTACATATAAGTAAAAATACCTTAATACATATACGTCTATGTTACGGTTTGTTTCTGTGATTACCAATACCATTGTTTACAATATGTATTCGTTATTAATAATTGTAGAGTAAAATTAACAGTACGTGTGATTTTTTTTTTTTTTTTTTTTGTTATTGTAATTGCGTTTTATTATTTTTTAAAATTAAAAAGTTATAAATCAAAACAATAATTTATATAAAACAAATTGTTTTAGGTATATATATTAAAAGAATTATTTCATTGTTTTTTTTTAGGTTATTAACTAAAAAATATGTTTCAAAACAGGAAATTTAACACACTCGTATAATGAGTTATTCCCAGGCTTATAGAAGTAACGCGTTCAAAGAAACTCGTTCAATTTTTAGAAACGTCTCGGAAACAAAGTTATTTTTGTATATGCAGAAACGTAAGGGAATTTCGCTTATTTTTAGGAGAAATATAAACATTTATTTTCGTTCCTTATTCTGTTTCTTAATATAATTTAAAAAAATTTTGGAATATAGTGAAAAAGTTTATGTAATTTTTCTTCAGAATTTTGACATTAATGCACTATATAATTAAATCTGTAGGTATGCGACAATATTAAATAAAACATAATATAATAAATAGATATTATTTTGAAAATCATAGTTTAAAAGACCTTCAATGTAGAGATGGAGAAAGTCAGTTATCGGTCCTCGGACAGAATAGTGTATTATTATTATTTTCGATTTTTATTTTTATCACATCAATATTATAATACTACAGTAAATATTTGGTATACATTTTAAGTCTTTGACTTATATTATTTTCTAATTGACAACAAGTTTTTTTATCTTTGATAATTTTCTGTTACGCATGAAAAGAATATAATAATGACCTATTTAAAGAATCGACTAGATTTTAATTACTAGAATATGCTGATTCAATAACTAGATTCCAGTAACTAGAACCATTACATTCCTGATAACTTTTAAAATCTAAAACGTTTAGATTACCAACTTCCACCACCAATATCCTACGTATGATGTGATGTGCTTCCCTGGCTTTTTTAATGAAAAAAATAAAATAAAAGAAATGACACAAAACTAGGTGGGTACTTAAAAGTATATCTGATTTATATTATAAATAATTTTCCTTTATCGCTGTATATTTTTGAAAATTTTAAAATTATTGAAGACCGAAAATCGACCCTTTCTTCAATCCTGGGACGAAAAATGGTTTAGTTGATTTTTAACAAATGGAATATGATCATGAACTGGTTCCTTCTTTATGAGAACTTTCAAGGTACTGGTTATTCCTAACTTCTTTTTAATTGAATTATGAGCTATGTGTCAAATTATTTTGATGTTTTAAAAAAATTGACCCAGCTACGTGATTTTTGATCAGATATTACAATTATTTGTAAGTAAACCACATTATTGTTATTGAATTAAACGAAAATTATAATTCTTCAACATATCTTAACGGGGTTGGAGGGGTCCCTGTAAAATATACATTATCCAGCAAAAGGGGTTACACTTATAATTATTAAAAATCGTAACACGGGTAGTGTCAAAGATTTTATTAAGTATACAATGAATGTAATTGTTTTAGGGCAGTTAGAATAAAATATGGAACAATTCAATATACACATAATAATACAATATTAAGTGTTCACAATTAACAATATATATGTAGTGGTTCAATATGCTAGTTAAGTTCGGTTGGTGTGAGATTATAAAGTGATTGTTATATTTCGTACAGGCTAAATTGCTTTAACATAATATCCATAAAACAGAAGTTTTGTACAAATCTAAAATAAGTGTAAAGTCGTGTACGGTATATACAACACGTACAAGTATATAAATGTTAAAACTTTAAACAGTCGTAGAAAATAAACCTAGTGTGTTCAAATATATAGAAGTTTGAAAATATCTACATTTATTCGGAGATAAATGGAAAAAATCTGTTCAGTAGAAGATGGAAGCACTTCGTTTGTTGAGAAGAATACTCGTAATGGATATATTGAGTTTGAAAGCAATGATAAGTCTTTTTTTCTTCTTCAATAAAACGATTCTGAGCGGTATTACACGTATCCACTACTATATACACAGTGTCACAGTAAATATTTGCTGTAAATTTCAAGTTTCTGGCATTTTAATTCCTGAATTTATTAAATTTTTTAATTTTTTAATTTTTTTTTTTTGGTAGTTATGGTAGTTATACTTATAGCAAAAATGTAGTTTGATGTTATACTCTTGAAAGCCACTTAGAATATTATAACTTCTTTAAATTATTACCTCTATTAAATACCAAGTAGAACGGATTTTCGATCAGAAAACGTTTTTCCAAAAAACTCTTACTTCATTACTATACCTATATCATTGTAAAATGAATACATTCATCACAACGCTCAGAATTAAAAATGAATCACTTAAGTTATCGAGCGTTTATTTTTATAGAATCAAAGTACGGCATGCAATACGGTCGTTAAATAAAATAACCGCAATTTACCCAAAAAAAAATTACGGTCAGTCGAATGGCGAAAATAATGCCTAATGACAACCGACCGTTCCCTTAACCGAAAATTTCATAATAGGAAAATCGACTAAATTGTTTAGAAACGAATAAGTTCGGTAAATGTGAGAATATGAAATACGTACGGACAAGTGGCTGGACAGGATATGTAAATAGTAACAGAGAGTTTCATATCAAATATTGATTTGAAGCAAAATCTCCAATCGTGTACTTCTCTGCATCAGACAATATTTGGACGCCTTACGGTTGTACCTGTACAAAACGTCATCAATCCTACTGTTAAAACACGTGTAGTGATAGAAAATATATTCCAGTGGCCATGTGCTTATCGTGTCGACTACTTACTACTCGTATATAATACAATGACTCGCCTAATTTGTAGGTATGTATAATTCGCGGTTTTTATTTTTCGTTTTGACAAGATTTGAACGTAAGTTATTATTATTACTGTCAACTTAACCTCAAACCCTTGCACGCAATATTATTATATATGTTTATGTCGTGCAGAATGGCTAAAAAATTATGCAAATACCATAGGTACATAATGATTAAGTAAACAGTTCTCGTCATATTTTAATAATAGTATAATATATTTTATTACCCGGTTTTATCTAGTTTAAGTTTCGTGTTATACATCATACCTATAATACATCATGTACGTATCGCAAACATATCATACTTATTACTCTGTACAGTGTACGCCGTGCAATTCGTTTACAGTGCACTATATTGTGTGTTTCACCATTTTTCCGTTATTAGGTTTGCTTTTTTCCAATTTTTTCATATTACAAAGTTATTTTCATTGTTTTTTCGTATGATTTTTTATTATTATAAAAAAAAAAAAAAAATCAACAATAATAATACATACATTAGGCTTATATTGCATTATATACTTATAGATATCCGTTAATATATATTAATTAATATTATATATATAATATTCGCATCATAAAGAAAAAACCTGGCGGGCAATCATTTTGATTTTCAAAAAATTTTTCCTCTAGTTACTATAACAATCGTCTGTTCCTGTATAACGTAATATAACATAATTTATTTTAAATACATACAATACATTATTATTATATTTCTGTACAGTCATAGGTATATGTATTATTACTAATTATTTTAACATATCAATCTGTTTATAAAAGTATAATAAATATAATTAAGTTATTAAAAGATCACCTGTGTACAGTTCGCAAGATTTATTTTTTATAGAAACAGTATAGTGTTTTGAATATATACAAATAGGTTACTTGGACTGGACTGTTAATGAATTTACTATTTTCCTAAACAACTTTATGGCTATAATAAACATAAACCAATATATTTAACTAAAAAAAAAAAAAAAAAAAAAAACCAAATTACCTAAAACGTGCCGGTGTACTTGTAAGTTTCTTTTTTTACGATATTTTTATGAGAAAAATTTTACATTTTAACAAGAACATAGTAGCATATTTGAATTTTAATTGATATTTACACGAATATATTATGGTAGAGTTACGTGATTTATAAATAATAAAAAAATACACATGGTAAAAGTATTAGTCCATCATCCACATCGGTCCTCGGATAGTATAGTGTATTATTATTATTTAAAACTGTAAAGCAAAGATAAATCCTTGTATTCAAAAGACGATTCTGAACAAAGCTCGGTATTATATTAGTCAAAAAAAAAAAAAAAATAAGGTAACCATAACAACTTTATTTGCTATCTTGTTGTTTTTCCTAAAATAATAAAATATTTCTGTTATAAAAGATAGTTTTATGTTTCTAAACATAAGTTTATACTGTTGTATCCATCTGTCCGTTTGTCTGTAGATACAAGTATGTGGGTTATATTACCAAGGAGACAGATATTATTCAATTTAGTACATTTACAGAGTAAGCTTTCCGAACATGTTTCTCTGTTCATCTTTTATCAGATTTTCTAACAATTAAACAATTTGCAGAATTTTTTTGTTTTAGGTTTATAAACATAAGTTTACCTCATATCACCAATTTGTTCATCTATCCGTCTGGCTGTCCATGTGGCCCTTCGATACGTTTTCATAGTTACTATAATATTATAGTACATATAGTTACAAGAGACATTGTTGATTTGACAATCGATTGGCTTTACATTTTATTATTCATATTAATTATTTACTAGCGTATAGAAAATGAGAAATCTATAGTACGCTCGAACAGTGTTTTTTTTCTAATGTCCGTCTTTCTGTCCTTAAAAATCGTTTCTGTGATTAATATATAGTTAGTAAAAAGATTGTTGATTTAACAATAAATTTTCCTTACAATTAATGAGTCATATATAGTAACTATAAAGAAAAAGAAAAACCAAGAAATCTAATGTATTCAAATGGATTATTGTTCCTAATATCCGTACAACCATCTGTCCTTATAATTCGTTGCCTTGATTACCAATATCAATATTAACAACTTGTGTTCATTTTGTCGGTTTTAGAATTCTATACATATAAGTATAGTAGGTATAATAAATGGTTTTTAAATTATTTAAGGAATTGTAGTTTATAGTTTAAAGTACGTTTGAAAATCAAGAATTTAGCACGCTCGCCGAGTTGGTTTACCGAACTTGTTTTTACGCTTAAGGAAACTACTGAAAAAATTTGAAAAATAACCTCTCCAAAGTACTAACTAGAACCAATTTGTTATCGAAAAAGCTCTTTACTCAATGAATACAGATATAAAAAATAAAATACACTATCTATTAAAAGTAACACATTTCTCACCTCGCTCTGAATCTAAAAATTATAGTTACCCATATTTAAAGTTAAACATATGGCTATAGTTTGCGTTGCAAGGTTTTAATTTTTAATACTTTTAATCTACATATTATATACCAATAAATCGTCAATTTATTTTCAGTTAGTTAGAATATAATTTTCTATTTAATATCTTAATTATTGTTTTCTAATAATATTTGAGCATGTATAATGTTTTTTACGAGTTAAGATGTTATATTTAAGTTTATTTCAATTAAGTTGAAACAATTAAGATGATTTATTTTTCAATTCATTTTTTTTTTATGACTGTTAGGCGTTAAATAAGTTAAATACTATTTATAAAAACATGTTTTTTCGCTTAAAATGTAATTGGAAGATTTTTCCACTTTATTTATTAAGTTAACCAAAAGGAAAAGTATTTTTTTTTAATTGAATTCACTTTAGTCTAAATGTATTAATAGCGAGTGAATTTTTTTTTTAACTTACCAATCCTTGCAAATAACTACTGATGCAATTTTACTGTCATCCTTTATAAAGTATATACGTATATATATATATTGCAAATTGTTTTTTGATGTGGCATATTATACCGTGTGTGCATGTTTAATTAGTTGACAATTGTTTGGTACAATTCCAATTCGTCCAATGGATGTCAAAAGCGGTATTTACATGAAATCCAGAACGAGGACAGTGTATATGGTTGTAATTTATCAGAACTGTCGATGAGGCCGTTGATATAAGCCTTATATATGCTGAACGTAAGCCAAAATAATTCACAAACTGCATATAAAACAATATTGATTCGATTATACTGGGAAATGGTCTTTTAACGAGTTGAGCATTTTTAAGTTTTTTTTTTTTTTTTTTTTTTATAATGGTGATACAATATTATACATTTGTTGTTTATTTTTTACAAAAATTTATCAATGATGTACCTACCAAAGAAATGATATAAATAAATAATATTGTTTTCTGCACAAATATATTCGTATAGTATAATATATAATGTACGTTAATTTACAGAATCGGATCTCAGAATGTATTTTCTAGTAGCACCATGAGTTCTTAAAATGTGTTTATAAAACCGAAACCTATACAACATATATTTGTTAGGAGAAAATGTTTTTTTTTTTTTTTTTTTTAATGTTTTCTTATAAAGTTTAGAGAATTGCATGCATTGCGGTGTTAAACATTATGAGGTATTATTATTAACATCCATGAATTTGTCTTATGATTTTGTAACTTAAATGCAACTATATTATGTAGGTATGTTACAGGTAAAAATTTGGAATTTATCGTAAAACCCGTAAATCGTAATAATCAAAAAATCTATTGAGAGTGTCCAAATTTACGTGAGTCTTGTTGCCTCGTCCTATTCGACTTTAATTCGAAGTCATATAAAAATGTTGTATATTTCCAAGTATTTTTTATGCAACTATATGCATGTTTCAGGAATTTTGTTGAAACTCGTCCTGAAATCCGTAATAATTGAAAAACAAATAAATAGCCGGAGTCACATTCTCGTAAGATCTCCTTACCACTTGCAAATCGTGAATATTCACTTTAATCAAAAACCAGTTTTAATAGTTATTAAAAACCAATGTTCTGTGATTAAAACTGATAATCACAAATTAAATAATAAATTTGTAAAATAGGTGAATTAAAAACAAACCTTTTCAACCTCCTCCTCCCCAAGAAAAAAGGGGAAAAAATAAAAAAAATAAAAAATAAAAACGATTAAATTTATTTATCGGTGGTTTTAAGTCTCATTTTTATGGAATTTATGACAGTTACATAAACGTAAAATAAATGGCTTTTATTGAAATTTTTTTAAATGTATCTATATAATTCCTATATTTCCTAATAATTTATCACGATTATAATAGGGAATAGACTTTATTGTAATAAAAAAATATGTACATAAATATATATAAATACATTATATATCGAGTAAAAAATCATTAACTATATGTGTGTATGCAACAAAACAAATAAATTGAATTATAATAAATGTTTAACAAACGATTAATAGACGACGGTATAGATATATACTCTGTGCAGAATAAGATGCTCGACTTGATAAGATGGTCGCGTGCAGGTTGTGCGGGGGAAAAAGTATATTAGGTATACCTAACATATTATTAGTATACCATACATGAATTCCATTTAGATAACACTGTTAATCACAATCGGCGACGACGTGTGAATAAACGATTTTCAAGACAATAATGTTAATAGTGAAATATAGAAATTCAATTTAAAAAAATTTATAGATAAAACGAAAAAAATCTAGTATTCCCAAAATGTTTACAAAATACTATTTCGAAAATATAATATTCAAATATATAAAAATATTTAAAATTAATTTAGTACCAATTTAAAAGTTCATGAAATGGATTTATATGTCTTACCATAATTCGATTATAAAATATGCTAGATATAATTTCGTAACAAATTTTGTGAAGTCCGTTCCCTAGATAAATAAATAAAGACCGGATTCAATTGACATTGCAACATTTTATCGTCATCAGATATACGAAATCCGATGAAATAAGTGCACTAATCGTACTAATTACAGTCTTCCTAATTAATTTTATATCGCAACTTATTGCAATTTTAAACAAAATAAATGCATAGGATCAATATAAACAATAAAATCAATCTATTATTAAACAATAATACAATAATGTAATATTATAATATAATATCTATTATCTCGTAGATGATAAAATGTACAAATGATTATTTCTTAGTTAATTTTTCAATACAAAAATTACTACTATGTGAATTTTCCCTAATTGCGATTCGTGAGAGTAGAAATGTGTTATATACAGATATGGTCGTACGAGTATCGTGATATTTTCAAGATACCGATAATAATGATTTATTGGCCGACGTATTATTGCGCGTTTCTGTCAGATGCCCACAGCACGACACGTATATTTACAATGACACGCTCAGGTCATAATAAAGGAATAAGCACGTATACGTATAGAAAACAATAAAAGTATTCGAGCTCAATATTGATAATAGTCAATTAATATATACTATAATGAACCTATCGGATTCTCATATCTTGACACGAAATGAACCACACTACGGCAGTGTACCTAAATTGCCTATACAAAGCGCCGTGTTTGGGTTTTTATTATGAATAAAATACATTGTTAGAGTAACATTCGACATTTGTATTCGATTGCATATTCTAAATTGTATCTTGTAAATCATTTCGATATTTAGTATATTTTTTGAAAAGAGAAGAAATTACGTCTATTTAAAATCATTAAATATTTATATAGACCTGTAGGTAGGTATTCATAATAACTGAATTGTAACTTTTAATTTTGCGAATTAATACGATTTTTTAGAGCAAAATATAGGATTTTATTGTGTAATATTAATGTTTTTATTTTTCGTCGCAATTTTAACATATTATAATTATGATTTCGATACGATATTTAAATTGCAATTTGACGTATTTTTAGAGCAAAATTGATATATTTTTAGTGCTATTAAATCTCAACTTTAGAGTAATAATTAATATATATTATACATATATATACATACATGCATATAATATATAAAACAGTACGGATAAATACAGTACGCTAAATGTTCCACATAGAAAATGATCTATGGATGACAAATATGACACTGATGATAAAATATTTAGATAGGTCATATTTCCAGAAGTTTTTTTAGCAATGTATAAAAATAATTTCAGGACGACGAAATAATTATAGGCCAACGTTTTAACAGTAGACATCAAGTAAAAGTTATCCTATGATCGTTTGAATTAATAAAAGTAAACCTAGTATTAAAATAAAAATAAAAATAGTTTGGTCGTTTTCGTAGTCTGTGCAGATATTTACCGTTTCAAAAAAATATGGATACGGCCGAGATGAATTTAGAGAAAATTATTAACTCATTGCAGTAGATTTAGATTTTTTAGAAATATGTATGATCTATAAAAATATTCTAGTAACTAGTTATACGAGATAATAATGCGACATAAAACTAGAATATAACATATTAGGATTAATATTGTTATTTATTATATTAACTTGTCAAATACATAGGTAACTATTAAGATTTAAGTGTTAAGGACATTTTTATTTTTATTTGTAAATTCAGTACTAATTATAAGCACAATTTGTGTGGGGCTAGGGGAATAAATCCTTCGAAAATGGTTTGTATTTAATATAGTTTATTTAGCGTAGCCCCATATTTTTTTTAGTGTTACAAGTATAATCGTAGCCTTCCCTCAAATTTAAAACTCAAATTGTACCTTTAGTGCTAATAATAATAATGTTACTCGATATTTGTTAAAAAAGAAAAAAAATGTAATAATTAATAAAGAAGGAGAGCGAATGCATAAATGAGTAACATTAGCATTATACTACACAGGTTATTTTGCATTTAATCAAAAAAAAAATTAATAAAATTAAATCATAATCCGTATGAATGTTTTTAACGTATTTTTAATATTTACCTATTTCGCATTTTTTAAAGATAAATATCTAGTTATATATCGAGAACTTATCTAGTGTTAATAAAGATATATTGAAGAACAAAAACTAGAAAATTAATCACATTAGATCATGAATAACAATTTAAAACATTGAGCATACTAACGAAAATATTATAATGCTTTAGAAATAACTTAAAAACAAACAAAACAAATGAAAATTATAAGTATTGATATCGACAACCGTGGA
This sequence comes from Pemphigus obesinymphae, assembly GCA_025469235.1. Lineage (NCBI taxonomy): Eukaryota > Metazoa > Arthropoda > Insecta > Hemiptera > Aphididae > Pemphigus > Pemphigus obesinymphae. The sequence continues at coordinate 18,227 of JAIPRL010003386.1, read as the reverse complement.
AATAAATGATAAGGACAGACGGACGTACCGACGTCAGGAAAAACACACCTTTCGAGTGAGTTGCATTTCTGTTTTCTTCGTAACTTTATGTGACTAACTAATTTGTAAAGATGGTCAATTGTTAAATAAATAATCGTCAATCTCTCTAATAACTATATTATAACGAATCGATAGGGCAAACGGACCGACGGAAGCACACGAAGGGCATATAAGGTGTCTAAGCACATGTCTAGAAATACGAAACAGTTCAATCGAAAAACTATCCATAAAACAAAATATATGCACTATTTTTCTAACAAATGAAGTATAAAATATAGTATATTATTTCTTACTTATTAGTTACGAGTTTCTTATATTAATCAGTACTCGATTGTATAGGTATAAAACAATCGACAGTTGACAATTGATAATATTATATTTAAACACGCAGACCATAAAATTGCGATTATTGTTCCCGTTCCAATTGTTTCTCTGATTTTGGGATAAATTCAAGTTTTTTACAACCCATTCCAAGTTTAGAATTTATAAAGAACGTAGATAAAATTGTTTTTTTTTTTTTACTTTATTATCTTCAATGATATTTATGTGTTCCCTTGTTATTTTAGACAAAAATTTCCACAAGTGATCGAGTTGATTTCCCGTTTATCATAAATTCTAGAGATTCATACTTTCTAATATTCTTTTTGAGGTCATTTAACGTTTAATTGTCCAGAATTCCAGATTATATTTCATATTTTTCATTATTGTATGGACAAGTTCAGACTGGGACATCTTTGAATCAATTCGTATACATAATGCATCGTTTATATATATATATATATAAAGTTAATTGTTTTATTTTCTCTAACATAATCCTGAGCATATGTATCTGTGCTCTGGGTTTAAATTCTAATCTAAAAGCATCTTTTTTATTTTCTCAAGTAGCTTTAGGGTTTATTAATTATAAATTATCTAAAAAAAAGTGGACGTAGTATCTTGCACGTAAATGTTCAAGAAAGATTACTTTTGTTCTTTGGAACTAGCCATTTATATTACTGGTTTTGCTATATTTTTGAATGAATGAATCTACGTTTTTATGAAATGCACCAGAAAATTTGTTTGATTGACAAAATAGTATTCTGTCAGACAAGGTTTTGTATTGTGGTTTGTGTTATCTTTATTTCACGTATTAAAGTATCTACTTTTATTTATCTAAGTATATGAGATTTTAGTTCTGGTAATTTGCCTGCAGATTAAATTTTTTTTTTCTAATTCTCCGACGGTTGTGTGTAAATTTAGTTTCAGAATTTTTACGCAGAGAGTTCTGCACATGGAATCAAGGTCGTGGTTATTTTCTTCTAGTGTACTATTGATTTTCTAATTATTTTATAAAATAAATGATAGGAATTATCTTTTAATAAATTATTTTCCATAAATTTATTGTCTTAATGAAATCAAAATGCTAGAATATTCGAAGATTTGTACAATTATGGAAAATAATTTGTCTTTAATTATTGTTTAATAAATAATATTACAAATATATTAGGTATATTATATTATATTTAAAATAATATTTAATTTTCAAATATTGTAAAATGAAATTTATTTAAACAATAACGTCCCTCCGTGGCACGTGATTACGGAGATAATAAGAAAGATCTATTTTGAATATTTGATCAGAGCGAAACAACTATATATTGATAAATTATAACTCAACGATTTGTTATGTTATTATGTTTTTTTTATTATAAAATAGTAATATAAAAAGAAGTGTTAAATAATATCCGTCTTTCGAAAACTTATATGTAGGTTAGATAAGACTTTTCTTTGAATTAGTATATTTTCGTTTTTCAAAAAAAAAAAGAAAATTAAAAAAACTAACTACCAATAAAATACAAATCGCAACATATCAGTTTTAAACAACAAATGTTTTATTTTATTTTAAATGTTAATATACAACTACTTTATAAAAAATGTTATGTAATATCGTTCATGGACTTGAAGTTTTCATCTATTTAATAACTAGTTGTAAACTTATATTTACTTTATTTATTTTACTATTTTGTAGATGTGACACGTTATGTTTCCAAATTATTCTAAATGTTGAACTCTTTATGTTTTATAGATTGAAGTATATGTAATAACAAGTTAATCATAATATCTTATTATATAATCTTAGTATTAAATTATTACAGTAATTTAAAGTTAATTTATTATCAAATATTTATTAATATGTTATAATAATTATATCTCATGTTATATGAAATATAATATTTGCTTTTTTGGTGATATTATTATTAAATTAAAGTAAACAATAATTTTGCTATTATAAAATACGTTTAAAATCCTGTTTAAATATTTTTTTTTATTTATTAGTATTAAAGACAGTGAGTTATTTTAATTTTATGATGCGTTATTAATTTTAAATTAATTTTAATTCATTTTAAAGTTGTTGGCGGTTTTACGAATTATTTTAATACAAGGTTAATCGTATCAGCTTTAAACATATTCCTTTCTCCATGAGATATTCTTAACTATGCCAATATTAATATCGGAACTCGGAAAATTATTCAACCGTGAATAATTCTCAATTATCATGGATCAAAATACAAGTGGCCTGATTAACCTATATATACAGTTTGTTTACGCTAAGCGGTGCCACAAAATAATTTAGTTTAATGATCTTGGATTGAAATGGGGTTTTCAGGAGGTGAAAGGAAGTACCAAAATACACATTTTGAGAATATTTCAATATTTCAACACTTTCGGTAAGCACATACGTAATAAAATTTACTTTTTTTAAATAGCAACCCCACTTTTTTCCTACAAATTTGGATAGATTTTTTTTAAAAAAATTTTTGCATAGAAATTTTTTTCTAATTACAATATTGACAAAATTAGAATATGTCAAAATTTAAATTTACGATGTTTCCTAAACTAAATAAGTCCTAAACTCCGAGATATCTTCGATATTATTAAGTACTGACATAAATAAATAAATAAATACTAATTTTAAATATTTTTAATATAAATTATAATATAATATAAATAACAAATAAGTGTTATCTAATAAATTGTTCAAAGTTTCCGCCTTGATTTTCCAAACATGATTCCATACCATTAAAATGTAGATGTAATCAAATTTTATCAATTTCGTAATTAGAAAAATACTTTTTACATAAAATCATTTAAAAAAAAACTATCCAAATCTGTAGAAAAAAATGGGGTTGCCATTTAAAAAAAAGTAAGTTGTATTAAGCATTCGCGTACTGAAAGGGTTGAAATGTTAAAATTTTCTCAAAATGTGTATTTCGATACTCTCTTTCACCTCTTTAAAACTCCATTTCAATCCAAGGTCGTCAAGCTAAAATATATAGTGATACCTCTTAGCATGTAGTATGTAATAACTTTATTTTAGTTTTGAATAATTTTATGACTGTATCTTAATCTAAGGCATAAATCAAGTACAAAAATCAATAATTTATAGTACAAAATGTGTACAAATTCTGTTTTATCAAACATGTACAAACTACAAACCAACTAATACTTTAAACATATTGACATTTAAATAATTTTGGGAAAAGTAATACTTTTTGAAAATAAACATACATATATTATAATATAGTATATGTATATAAATAAACAATAAAATATTTTCATTTATTTTTTTCAATATTATTATTCAATTTGTAACCTGATCATAACATAATCAGAGCCGAAACTAATCGTTCTTAAATAATATTTTTTGAATACTTTCGGTATATTGTCTTAGTAAATTGTATATATTATTATTTTTGATAATATATATATGTATAAGTATAACCGTAGGTATGTATATACTTAACATTCAATTTTTTGAACTATTGGATGTATTTTTTAAATGATTTAAATTTACGTTCTTTAGCTAAAAGTATTTTACTCGAGACGAATAATATAAATACGTTTTTCAGATGTATTATTTTGCCTCCCGAGATTTTCATCCTCGAATTACGATACTATAGATTTGCATGTCTCACCTATGGTCAAAATCGTACACGAACTTGTGAAACATAACATGTTGTAAAATAATATTGATTGATAATCGATCTTGCGTGCAAACATCGTGGAACAATTTTTGGACGTGTTCATGTTTCATGACTGGAAAATGACCGTTGAACGAAGTACAGTTTACTATTATTATTATCGTGGTCTTCAATAATAAATCAGTGGATGCGTTTAAAGATTGTCCCGGATCAAAATAAAATATATTTAAAATTTACACATTTTATTATAGTTTAATAAACTTATCGATACTATACATCATTGTATACCTAATACACTACACGTGGTAATATAACGTTAACCACTATTTTGGTATAATGTGCGTGTGGATCCTCCGACCGATGTATAGATTGATTTTAGTGACCGAGTACGAGATAAGTCATTCGACCTGATTGATCGGTCCATTCCCGAGGGCCATGTTGTTTCCTTAGTCTCGAATGTATTTTTATTTTATTTTATTTTACTCACTCGGTGCCATTTTTTCACCATATCTCTCTCTCTCTCTCTCTCTCTCTCCCTCTCGCCTTTTTGTCCTTTTTCTTTCCGTTGACCTTTTTTCTTCTTCCTATATACACTGCATACTCTATATACATATACTAGTGTACACAGACAGATATAAATACATACACTCATACATAGTCGCTGCCATTCAAAAGCGAATACTTGTCACGAAACTCAAGGATCTATAAATTATAGTTCGGAAAAGCCAATTCCGCCAATTTTCATCGCCTATATTTATTTTGCCAAATTTTGGTGTGAAATTCGTCTAAGACTTTCCTCTCAGGAAAATGAAAAAAAAAATCGATAACGTTTTATAAAATAGTTTACATAATTTATATTGTTATGATTATATCCCCTCAGGGTCATATTCATTATAAGATCATTGTTAATTTATATGTAAATGTGCACGTGAGAGAAAATATCACTGTGAAGTAACTTTTCGATGAACACTCAATTTTTTTTGTCATTATACATAGCACAAGAATTGTCACTGAAATTCAATTTCTATTTCTATATATGTATATATATATATTTTTTTTTTTTTATATCAAAATTCGCTTTTACCCCTGTAGGAACGTCTGTTAACTTCATCCTAGATAATTTTGATTTTATTCTAAAATCCATTTATTATATCTTTTATAGATAAATATTAGGTATATATTTATATAATATTTAAGGTATTTATTATATTATTACAAATCAAAATACAGGGATATTTTGTGTTAACATTTTTTAATTTCAACTTATTTAGTTTTTACAAAAAATTTAATTCCTCAATTTTTCGTTAAAAAAAAAAAAAAATAGTTTTCACGAAGAGATTATATAATATTATGACTTACATCACTTACTCAAAAATTGAGTATTCAAGATCGACGTACATCACACGACACGATAACTTCAATTTTGTAATACATTCGAAATTGAATTAGGAAACTAGCGAAAGAATTCATAAAAGTCCGATTTCAACAAAACACAAAGTATATACATTACAATAAACATATGTTTTCAATTTTATTCTATTATACACGATGGTGGTTCGTGCCCAAAGTTTTTTCATTATACCCTGGGACACTTTAAACCCTTTTAAGTGCATATAATATTAAAGTAGTTTTTTCATCACATTTATGTAATCTACATTATGATGTTGTAAACGTTCTTTATTATATGATATTATTATATAGTTATTTGTTAATTTATTAATTTAAAAATTCTGTAATCCAACTCGTTTTTTATACAACAATTATAGGTATATACGTAGGTACTTGCTTTAAATTTTTTCTGGAAATCTAAATATTATATTACATTATATCGATTAGGTTATTATAGATATATGTTATTTAAGGTATTGTAATATATCAACTAATATACATCGTAATGACGTAATATATATTTTATAACTCGGGAGGTTAACTTAAAATTATTTAACTTAAACTAATAAATTAATAAAATTTGACTTTTCTATAAATTGAAATAAATTATTTATTGTACAATTATATTATATATACAAACAATTATTTATTTTCGTTTATATTATTTTAATATTCCTATTAAAATAGAGTATTGGCTTGAAAAATTTACACACAAAATTAAACATGAAAATTACTAAATATTTTACTATTGAGCTATTTTTACTATTTGATTTAAACTGTAAACCAAGTACGATAAATTATTATATAATACATTTCATAAAAAATCTATTTGAAATCTTGAACAAATCTCGTTAAAAATGTCTTGAAAATCTATTGTCTCTCTGCAGTATTTTAGTAGATACCTACCAAAATGTTTAAATTAGTTGAGAATTATTATTGCTAGAAGTAGACTACATTTTTGTGTTTCTACACATCATTTTATAGAATAAAATATATTTTATTTACTATTCAAATCCAATAATTACTCAGTTAATGCACACTACATTTATGACTCACTAGAACTGTAGGTAATTAATAATTTATAAGTCGATCCATTTGCCTTTACTTCATTTGAAGTTTTTAAACCTAATTTATATAATTAATTTAAATTTCGTTACTTTTATATTATTATTAAATATTATATTTTAACTTAATATATATATATAAATAATATAAATGATTAAATTATAATAATAATAGTAATATAAATATAATATATTCATGTGTAGTTTTATGTTTATAATTCACACACGCATAATATATTATTTGATTAGTTTGTTTATTATATAACTAAATATAGATAGGCCATTAAATTTTAGTATACATATACTTAGTTAAAACACTAAGATATTTTTTAACGGTTCTAAAATATTATAATTAATTACTGATAACTCTGATAATAACGATTTCTTTTAAAATAAATATGTTACTCTTAAATTTATCTCCAGTATCAACAATTACTAAATATACCATAATCAATAATATGTTTTTAAGTTTTGAAACTTGAAACATTATTATTAAATTTACTAACATTAAACTCATATCAGTGTTTATATTGAATAAAGAAATAACTCTATAAAGTTAATTTGAACATTTTTTATTAGTTAAATAAGTATTTTTATAGGAAAAAATATACATATATATTCTCATATAAGAAACTTGTATAGTAATAGTTTCTACTTTTGTGTTGCAAACCTATTACTTTTGCGTGACTGCACATCTGTTTATTTTTTTCTTCATTTTTCATTAGCATATATCTTTGGAACCCTCGAGTTTTGGCAATATTTTTACATTCTGTAGTCTTCCCAAGTATATTTTTTATCGTAAAAATGGGGGAAAAAGAGGTTGGGTTAAGAAAAACAAGAGTAAATCCGAATGATCAACCATCCATGAATAAAATAGAAATATTCAGATAATGTATATTAAAACAAAATTATTTTGGTACCATACACATAAAAAAAAATTATATTTCTGAATGGGAGCACGAACAGTACAATTTAAAAAAAAAAAGGCAGTTTAATATCAAAAGCCCTCGCACCAACTATCCTGTATATAGTTTTTTCGAGGCTTTATAAGATCAAATTCATCCAAGCATTAAATTAAAAACGCGTACATGTAGGACTTAGGCATTTAATATATAAACGTAAATTTATATTTATGGTTTAATTATTAAGTTTTTGTTATCACAAATCATCATCATCATCATCGAGAATTTTTCTGCACTCAAACAAACAATTTTTAAATCTTGTTACCTATTAATCAAATTTAGAATTGACTCGGTATTGATATTTTGATTTATATTCTATATAATATATATTCTGCGCGAGAACGTTCATAAATTATACACTTAGTTTATTTATTTGGACGACATCGCTGATTTATTTTTATAGATAGAATTTATGAGGGATATAAAAATTATCGGGACCCACTTCAGATTATTCAAAGAGTGATAATAGCCGACAACTATATATTGTTAGAAATTAGATTTTAACACAATTAAAGCTTTTGTGAATTTATTTAGCACGATTTCTTTCAAACCGTCTAACGGCTCTTGTTCGTATCATATTTTTCTACGAGAATTCCTACTAGTCCTGAAACTTGCAGTAGTTCGTACTGACAGTACTCAATGTATGTGTTATTAGAGGAGGAACCTTAAGCCTCTCTTGGGATTCACATTGTTCCACCTGGATAACACGATCAACATTAATGTGTATTTATTACTTGGGTTGACGAATTTTCAATGTAGTCGTGTATATATTAAATGGAACAAGAAATTTATTTCATTTCAAATAATTGGTACTGGAAACTTTCCTGGCAAGTTTTTCACGCTACTTATTTCTATCTAAAATCCATGAAAAACATTTTTATCCGATATAATACATACGAAAAAATATTTATTATACGACTATTGTTCTTACCTGATTTGATATTAACGCATTATTTGAAAGTTTTGGGATATTTTTTACACTGTTAAAGTGTAATCAAAATCCCATAGAGTGAAATATAACTACAAATATTTTATGTCATCATCCATCAGAGAGATTACTTACTCAATATTGCGTTCAAATGTTCTATCGTGTTCGATAAAATGTTAGCATTTATAGTATTGTTTTTCTGTATATGAAATTCTCTTTTCCTAAATAAAACCCCCAATAATATAAAAAATGTACGAAGTCAACACCGTCTTCTGGGTATTGGATTTTAACGTGCAATAAAGGACTCGCCATCTTCAATATTTTTTTTTCATTTTATTTCATAACACTTGCATTTGCGACACAGTTGGCGTTATTTTTCTGTTCACTTGGCATATTATTATTGTTATTTCAATTTCATAATAAAAACGTAGGTACATAAAAACAAAAACTCGTTAGTAAAAATTCCGCCATAAGAACTATAATTTATTAACTTAGACTAACAATATAATTAATTTGAAACAGACTAGTGTTTTAAACCATGTGTTAAGTACCAAAACATTTAGAAAACCCTATTATGAATTAAATTACACAACTATTAAAATCAATATACCAATCAGTGGTGGATTGGCGAACACTTTTTGATCCCGATATTGTATCGATTCGACTTTTTTACACAAAAAAAAAAAATCATAATATAGAAAACATTATGATGAATGGGAGTGCTCAAGGTTTGCACCTCAAAAAATTATTTGTAGCTCCCTCAAAATAAATAACTGATTTAATTCACAAATTACCTAAGTAAAAATTTCCAAAATAAAAACTAATATGAAAATGCAAAATATTTTTAAAATGATAATGCGAAATGAAAATGCTGGTAGAGACTTATATATCGTCTATAATCTTTACCGTGGTTAAATAACGGTGTATAAATGTGTTTAGTGTTTTATACGAATTTTAGGTCCTAAACTCTAAATTTAGGCTTAAAAATTGTATTTATATAGACAAATTGTAAAAACGTATGAATTAATTTTGTAAAGTTATGAAGGAAAATTAAATAATAGTAAACTATACCTCTAACCATATTTAAATAGGTATTATTATGGATTTTGTTGAAAAAAAATATCTGTTGATAGTTTAAAGAAATCATGTATACTTATGATTCAATATAATACGTAAAAAATATGAAAAATATCGATAACATTAAGAAAATCAAAGGAATGTCTATATTTTTTTTTAATATTTTGATTTCGAAGAAAATTTAAAATTTAATTTGGAGAAAAATATGCAATAAGTGTTGAAAGAGACAATTAATGTATTGAAGTCTTTAAGTGGAGGTAAATAATAAAATATGGATTATAAAATATAAGGAATTAATTATAACATTAATGTAAAATGTATATTGAATGTTTTAAAAACTTGTTTTAGAAAAGTTTTCGAACAAGACTCCTGAGGTCACAGTACAACTCTGTACCGGTGCAAATATACTTATATACATAAGGCCTGGTAACTTGGTAACATGCATTATGCATACTATATACAAGTTGTCATTATGAAAAACAAAAATTAATTTTTTTCGATAAATTTATAATATATGTATACACAAAGGTTAGGTCTTATCTATATATAACCATGAAACTGCATAGTAAGTTTATTTATCTTATTTTGCGGTATATAATATAGCATATCTTGACGTTTTCTTATCAGGTGAAATTGAGTAATGCGTTTTATTATGTAATTTTTTAAAATACATAATATACATAGGTATAGATTTACGGTCATGGCCCTCGCAGTCACCAGCACACAGGAGGAGCATTTTCTTGTACCTAGGTGGGCTCCTAACACCGATATTACAATCTATGAATATTTCTCTTAGTGTATCCAGAGATTGACTATATAATCAGGGATGCTATATTTTTGATTACACTGTACGACTCTTCATACGATAACAATATAATTTTCTTATCCTCATATTAAAAGCAGTGTTGTGACGGTCGGCGTGTGGTACTTAATGGTTAACCAATTATTGTTTACAATAATTGTAAATAAATATGATACGTCATTTCTAACACCTAGTGTAATGGGTTCCAGTAATATGATAACGACATTCCATTATATACACAGATATCCTGACAATCTGTTATCGACAGTAATTTCACCTGTGTCGGGTTCAACTATAATATTTTGGTACAAGTCTGTTGTACGTACGGAACGAACGACTCGTCTAAGTACGAAAATGTTTACTCCGATAAATTAATGATATTAAATGAAACGGTTGGTCGGGAAAGACGCGGAACGTTCGGTGCGTAAAACGTGCGCGGAAAAGAAGTCAGACGTGACGGGCCGGAAAAGACGTTGACGAGTCGGCCGACGTAGAGCTACGGAGATAGAGAAGGAACCGGTGTTATGGCGTCGTAGCCGCGCGGAGGTACGCGTCTGCGTAAAGGGGAATGAGATCGGACGGAACAAGGAACATAAATAAAAATCACAGATAATCAATTTACGGAAAACAAAGATTGAATATGCCGTGGCGGTGAATGATAACCGTATCGCCACAATAATTACATTATTGTTACCACGACGTGTAACGGTCGTTGGGAATGTTCAACGGTTTGAAACGCATTTTAGGTAAATTTCAACCCGTTTACAAGACGAACGGTAAAACAGACAAAAAAATAATGTTCGTGACCAGAATGTGTGCACTGTGGATTATATATCGACTCGGTCGAAGCATATTTCCGGGGCTCGCGGACAGTGTCTACTGACCAGCAAGTATCTTTTTAAACATCATTATGCGGGCAAAGTGCGCGAGTTTTCGTCATGCGAAACTTCAGGTCTCTAGAAAAATGGGACGGTTTGCGTGCGCCTGCGGTAATAAAATCCACCAGTTAGGAGGTAACCGTGTCGCCGCCGCCTGTAAGGAAAAAAGTAATGAATTCGACACGAGAGACGATGCATTAGGACGTCTCTGGCCGTCTCTCCTCCTTTGAATAGAATCCATTAACTTCTCTCATCCGACGCCTGTCACGTCAACGCCGACACTAGACGCGGCGTCTTCCGCCCCGTTCGTACTCGTTCGCGTTCGCCAAGACGTCGCGCGCGGCGGATCAGAAGGGTCGGCGTGGCCCGGGAACGGTAGGCAAGGAATCGCGAGGAAAATCCCCCGGTCGGCATAAATTACGTTTTGCCCACGCGTTCGTCGGTGTTCCGACGAAAAATATCTCTGGAGTCCGTGTTATCGCTGACAAATCCATAACGTTTTTGTAGTAATCTCGGTGCCGATAACAACACCGACCGTCCCGTTTAAGAGTGAAACGGTTGGCAAACATTTTAAAAAACCAATCGACCGCACTGAGATTGACCTTCTCGTTGAACCCATTCAGTCGAAAAAAACATAGTAGTTGGTCAAATTGTCATTGATCGATACGCATAGGCAGTAATTGTTTCGCCATTGATTTAAAAACGTACCTACGCACTGACTGTTTGTATGCGGTTTTGGGTTTCTAAACATAAGTTTGAACACCGCATTGAATACACCGTATTGATCGTCCGCCCGTCCATATTATCTCGATACGTTATCACACGTACATATATGATGTGTACATATAGTTACGCGGAGATTTGTTGATTTTACAATCCGTTGTCCGCGCATTTTACATTAAGGATATATATATATAATATATCATCATCTTGGTCAGAACTACTTGACGACAGAAGTTCTACCGTTTTACCTGAAATTAATTTTCTATTATTATACACTTATACAGTATACACACAATTCATTTTATAGTAGTTATATAAATTAAATTATTATTTTAGACTAAAAACTTACTCGAAGCTTCAAATTCTTTACGAGCACGATCTTTTCTTTTATTTGTCGCTTGTTTCCGATCCTCTATGGTTTTTTCTTTTTTATAAGTTTTTTGATCAATACCAAGCAATGATCCAATTCGACCTTTCTGTCTCTGGGCAATTAAAAATGCTCTATCTTCTTCATTAGACATTAAATCTAAAGCGTTTGCGTTTGATACATCAAATAAATCGTCTAGCTTTGATACAAACTGCGTATTTTTTTCCATTTGAGTTGCACTTTTTCTATATTCTGACTTTTGCAAATTTCTCCACTCTTGGTATAATTCTTCCAACTTGGTCACACATTTTTGTTCAGTTTTAGTTGGTATACGTGCCTTTCGCCAAAAAATTATCGCTTCTTGTATCACTAATGTAGCACTTTGATGAAGATTTAAATTAACTTCGCGCATATTAAAAAATAGTACTGACAAAACTTGCTTGTTTGATGGTAATTTACTACCAACTATTTGATTTGAACTATGTCCAATTAAAAATATATACTTTGACTCACGTAAACTATTTCTGGTAACCATTGTTAATCAGTAAAATAAAATATATTACTTACAAATTATAACAAATTGTAAAAACTTAACACGCAACGATATTTAAGTATGACACTGGTTGTTGTTGTAAGTCAACTGAGAAATAAACTAATGAATCGCAAAATAATAGTAGATAATATATAATGATCGAATAAGCTCGATAACACGTAAGTCCAAGGTGTAATAATGTACAATGATGTAGATTGTAGAATGTAGATAATACTATTTTTGTTGTACGAATCATAAATGTTACATTGTTACAATTAGTCATAGAAATAATCTTCACGTAAAAACCGCAAAATACGGGTATAGGTACTAGTAGTAGTAGTAAGTAAGTAGTAAGTACACTACCCACCTGACGAATGACGATTCTATACTTATCTCTTGTATCATAGATTAGGATCACTTACAAACTATAATATTATACAGTATATATTAATAAATTGTATGTCAATTTAAATCGCATTATATGATATAGAAAAAATTGTATTTATTGCCACGTAAAAAAAAAAATGTATTTTTTAAATTTAAATTCAAATATATTTAATAATTAAATATTTAAAATAAATGTATAACTATAAAACTTTTGTAATAATAATATACAGTTTAAGTCTCTACAATTTTTTTGTAAAATCATTCTTTTAAGAGTTATAATTAATTATATTAAAAAAATAACGATTTTGAATATTTTTTTGTTATTAAAACTTTAGAGCTTTTGCGGCACGGGTTAAAGTTAATCATTTTGTCCAAAAATTTTTTTTTATGCTTTTTTTAAGTAATAGAACCAATTTGAGGGCGGTAACTTGAACATTTTGGAATTTTTTTTTTACTTATCTATACCAGAGGACCACCCTACTACCTAGTAATTAGTGTGTTTATATATATATATATGTATATATATGTTTGAAATTCGCCCTCCCCCCTATAAAAGGGTCTAGGGACGCCATTGACTTCAGCGGGTGGAAAGCCAACTCAACAATTCTATAAACAAAACTATTGGTGATACACCGTTCCATACATTATTTGGGTATTATGCCAAGTTTTAGGACGGAGCATTATCCAGGTTAATTTATACCGACCAAACATGGACGGATAGTGCATTTTTGCAAACCAGAATCAGGGAACGTATAGCTAAGGAACATGAGATGTGATGAGACATGACATGAGATGAGAGAAGCACAACTCAACACATATTAACATTAAGTATTCCGTAGGTGAAATAGTCTACTTAAGAAGAACACTTGAATGTGATATGAATTATCATATCATAACAATTATGTGTTCGACACGGTCTGGTACTCAGTAGTGTTTGTGTGGTAGTACACGTCTGTCGATAATTTATATACCGGTGCCACAAACTATTACAAAATAAAGAAATCTTCGTATTATTGAAATCTTTGTTAATTCTTAATAGTGTATAATATGTGTTAATTTGAGTAACCTACTAGAGAATATTACAAAGTTAAAACTAGAAGTCTAACCAAATTTTATGGCGATAATGTGTATAACACTGAAGACAAAACCGTGGTCGTTGTACTTCACACTCTTACTTTTTTACACGATTTCGGGGTGTATATATGTTTGTACGTGTCCGACGTCGCGGACACGCACTTAGTTTTGCCATACATGTTATATTGATTAACTAATTAAAAATACTTATATCCTTATTATTGCCTGAATTTATTTATGGGTGAATTAGATGATTTACTTTAGAGTGAGTATACTATATATATGAAAATGATACATAATGTGTGTGATTGACGTTAACATGCTCGAATAGCACGCAACGCTATCTGTAGTGAGTGTCGGACGGGGCGGCCGCAGTTGCGATATTGCGACGGAGCGCGCCAGTCACAAGTTTGTGTCATGCGCGTTCCTCTCCATCGACACTACTACCACAGATAGCGCCAACTTCATACATTTGGCTGTTGTCCTGTTACAACATCTATTCTTAGTTAAAAACTTTTAAATAATAAACTTGATTTAAAATAGGCGGATTGGGGAAACTGGTTGAGATCGATGAATCTAAATTTGGTCGACGTAAATACCATCGTGTAGAAGGCCAATGGATTTTTGGAGGTATTGAGCGGGAATCTAAGTGTTGTTTCCTTATTCCTGTTAAACGTCGGGATAAAGATACCCTTTTACGAATTATAAAATAATGGATTTTACCAGGCACAACTATTATTAGCGATTGTTGAAAGGTTTAAAATTAAAAAATATATTTTTGATTGGTTGTGACAATATAATAATTTTGGTTTTGGTCCTACAATTGCTTGGAGGAAGAAGGTTTCAAACATTTGACTGTTAACCATTCCATTCAATTTTTGAATCCGGAAACTGGCGCACATACCAATAACGTTGAGGGTCTCTGGCGATATGTAGAAGCGTCACTTTCGAAATATTTTATATTTTATATTTTTATGGTGGTTACATGGCAATGTTTCTAAAAAATTGCCAGATTCGCAAATTAGATGTGTTGACCGAATTTCTTAAATCTGCTAGTAAACTTTATGACCCCGTTTTATTGAACAAGCAACTCAATTACTTCGAAAGTACGAGTAGTTCAGAGTCTAACGTAATTGATAGTGATGATGAATGATGATTTGTAATATTTTGAAATATGTTATATGTATTAATAAATTACAATTTGTATAAAATATTTTGCACATTATTTTCATGCGCAATTTACATACATATTTATATACATTTATATTTAGGAAACACCGCGTCGGGTAAGTAGGTATCACAGATATATTGTTTTTATGTCTGTGGTAGGTGTAAGTATGGTACATTAGTACAAATTAAATATATTATGAGTGAAATATCACGATACCGTGACGCACCGACTGCCTTATGACATCCCGTCGAGCGTAGTCGAGGTAGGTCGCGTGTACGTGTATATTTACAAATTTCAAATCGCTATAAATTTCTATACCAAGTGCAACAGAAAAAGTCTAAAGGCACCAAAGTATTAAGTAAGAAGAAATACGTATTCTAGAAAAAAAAAGTAAGCGTGAAATTGCAAACTTCAAATCGCTATAATTTCGAAACTAAGTGTTTGCGTCAAAAACGAATAACACCATCGTTTAAAACACACGATTTTACATAGGTTTCGAAAAAAAAAAAATTTAATAAATCGCGTGCTAGCTAAACTGAAATTGTTTCTACTTTTTTTCCAGGGACTTTTTTTATTGCAAACCATCACAAACACTTACGCCTCACTACTGGTTAACTAAAGATAAGTAAAAATATGAGTTTATTTCTAATGTAGATTATTTTCACCTGAAAAAAAAAATAAGATAATCATATTAATAAATAAATAATAAGATTGAACTCTAAATAGATCTTTAGCCGTTAAAATTGCTTATAACGTTGCCCAGAGTACACTACGAGGAAGCGATCTATCATTGTACCCCAAAATACTGTTGTAAAAACAATAGTCAAATAACTAATTAAAAAAGATGTAAGAATTGAAGAACTTCCATCGGTAAATTGTAAATAATTATAATACTGTTGTATAACAGTAGACAATAGAAATAACAGATCTAGTCCTCAGACTAAGTTATAAAAATTAATAAAACTTTATTTTTTCTAAAACACCAACTAACCTTGCTAAAAGACCAAGAGCCTCCTTCTTTTGCTCCATCCTTTCTTTATTCTCTTCGGATAATTTTCGATTTTGCTCTATAGCAAATAGAACCTTATCCACAGAAGAAGAATTTGATTTTCGTTTTTATGTATAGGGCTTGCAGTAGAGTCAGAAGAATCAGATTCAGGTCATCTCTTTTCTCTGTCAATGAAACCGTAACAATAGGAGTCACATAAGGTTTATCTTCTATTAACCCATCTAATAAACCAAAATATATCCAAGTTCTGATTTCATTCCCAGACTTACCATTTTGGTCTTTAATGGATTTATATGTCTTCTTCAATCTAGAAAATTAAGACTGGCACTGAGGACTAGTGACATCATACGACTTACTAATTCATTTTTATGATAGTGACTGCCAAATTTATTTTTTTTTTGAGATGTACGACCCGAATACAAATTATCAGCCACATTCCTATACTCTTCAATGAGTAATAAGATTGCTTCATGAGGCCATTTAAACAGATATCCACTTTTTTTTTTTCATTTTCATTGCAGGTCCCAGGTATTACCAATTCTTCTACATTTAATCCTCTCTTACACTCATCCAATTTTTAAGCTGCAACTACCATATCTAAAAATAAAAATATTTTTTTAATCAAATTAAAAAAAAAATTCAATGAAGTATTCAAACAAATTTAAACTGTAATTTGCTAATATGTTACCTGAATTTAAGCGGATTGACTCTTCTTACGCCATTTTGCATGTATATGTTGGCCCATTTTCACCATCCATTAGCATCATAGGAATTGACATTGTTATTGGTTGTGTTCGAGCCGCGCCAATTCAAATTTGCCGCCGTTTTCCCTCGTTACCCCAGTGAACCGGTCGGAAGAGCGCGCCCAACGCGTTGAATGTTCTCGAACATTTTTCTCCCTCTTCCGGGTTGACGAGTGCTACGGGCCGGCCTTTGGTGACAGGCGCTCGGTGGGCAGTCGTCCGTCCGTACACGTATTGTATGGGTGCGCGTCCGTTTTGTCCTCTCGTGACCGAGTGTTTGCTACGTGCGGAACAAAAACCTCGTGGTTGTTTTTTTGTATTGTGTCCGTCCGGTGGATTTTTGACGTTTTTAGTCGGTTTACGACTCCGATTCGTGTGCTTGAGCGCCAGCGGGTCGTGATCCATATTTCGCGTGTGCCGTACTGTTCGGGGTATACCTACCTTTCGTGTGTACCGTGGTCCGGTATATCGGCGTTGTTACGTTTTGAATAAATTAAAGACATTAGATTACAATTACATGTTTTGTTAATTTTACTCCGATTGGAGTAATGTACTCAATGAAGTAAATGTCGATAATTGCGCAAATAACTTTCATAATACTCTCATGAGTTCTATTGCTGAATCAACACTATATACTCAACATCATTTTACTTGTGCAAAGAAAAAAAATTAAAACCTTGGATTACAAATGGCCTTTTAATTTCTATTAAAAAAAGAGATAAATTAAGACGACGCTATACTGGACTTGGGACGGACACAACGCTCGAGAGATCGCGTTGCACTTCATATCGTCGTGGCGGCGGCAGTTCATAGCCACGCTCCTATAGCTGCGCTTTGCGGCCGCGTGTATAATCTGACGAGAGCACATATTATTCTTTCGTCGACCGCGAACCGTCGGGTTTCCGTACATAAACACTATTATCGTTACAATACGTAACTTTTACGCGCAATACCTACGTAATTTTTACCTGTTATAAATGATTATTAATTTTAAATTATTCTTCAACTTATGGAATTGAATGTTAATTATCATTCATAATTAGGTACTAATAGTACTATTGATATGAATATTATTGCTTTAATACTATATTAATAATACTAAAACTAAAATATTAATACA
>JAIPRL010003385.1:0-47529 GCA_025469235.1 Pemphigus obesinymphae | reverse complement strand
TATGCGGGGCTTACACACACTAATATTAATTTACACACGCACACACATACACGGCATTTTCACATTGTTCAAAAATTGCCTATACAATAACCCCTTAAAACACGCCCGCAGAGAGCCGCCTTAATATTAATACATTTTACACGTGTATAGTATATATTATAGGGATCCCGTTCGTATCCGCCGTTGGTATATATACTGAATACTGTCTCGTATATACATATTATATGTGAATCGAGCGTCCTATATATATATATATGAATTGGAAAAATGTCACTTTTGTCCCGTATTTTCGAAAACCCATTTTGGTATATGATTTTGAATTTATCGATTTGAAAATGCGTCATTATATTTATTTAATTTGTACATATATATATATATATAATTATCGATATTCGAACATCATATAAAGATCATATATAGAATATCTTTATAATTATTAATAAAAAATCCAGTTTATATACTTTTATAATTTTATAAGGTCAGTCGTCCTCGATTAATTGTATACGAATGGAATATATATATATATATAGATGGTTTTCGAATTTCGGGTAGAAAATGTAATTTAAGATGGGAACAGACTATATATATATATATTGTCACGTCACGTGCGAGCTCACGTGCTGTCACGGGAAAAAAATGTGTGGGATATAGATTTATACAGTATTTTAATGTATCAGCGCCACACTTCACCGTCACCTCAAGCGTGTCACGTCACATTTCCTTGCTCACGCGTGCGATAGCACGTTTTGATTTTCCAACATCTACACACATTTTCGACTCACGTGTCATCACGCATTTGGTCTATTTGGAAAAATATATATAAAATATTAAAATTTACATTTCATTTGCCTACGTTAAATTAATTAATTTTAAAATGGATGAACTTTTCAAATCGAAAAAGTTCGTGAACATAAGGCTTTATATATGACCATGGTTCCACCGATTATAGGGACCAACAAATAAGACAGAATGCATGGGAAGAAATCGGAAACGAGCTTAAAGTATAACAGGTAATTAAATTATTATTATAATTATTCTTATAATATAATTATAAATTATAATTCTTCGTCCAAAACTGCAAAAACAGCTGCCAGTTTCTAATTCCTCTTCCCACTCGGAACTACTTGGAAGTACTACTGACTAATTGGTACTAAATTGTGACATGATAATGTGACGATAGTTTATTTCTAAGCGTGATATCACGGATTAAATGCGCCAACGTGACAGCACGTGAGCTCACGTGACGTGACAATAGTCTGTTCCCACCTTTAGTTATTACCATTTATAGTACCTATACATATCATTTAGTTAATATGGGGGTATATTTTATAAAGAAGTAATTTTTCCGTCTACTGCGCATACGGCAGACGTTTTATTTTTGTAGTACTTAGGTACCTAACTCTGTAAGAAAAATTACTCGAAAATAATTTCCAGTTCTATGATGTGATAATAATTTCGTGTGTGACAATATGAACTATATAGGTATATTTATTCAAATTTAGAAGTGTAATAGAAATGTCCCGTATTTTTTAAAATTAAATCTGGGGTAGGTAGGTATATATTATATTTATAATATAAGGCGCAGAGGAGTTCCTCCAAAATTTTCGGATAATAGGTAAACAATAGATTAAAAATGTTAATATAGTTATTCACTTTATTTAGACAATAATAAAAGAGAAGCATCCATATGAGCATTATACACTCATATAGTGTATCACATTCAGTAATTCTTGGTTTATTATAGACATGGCACGCGTATAAGGTACAGTTGATCATGTATATGGAATAACAGAACACCCAGGTCTTAGTAAAAGTTTAAAATATACAAACAATTTAAAATTCCAGTCAAAAAATCATCAAAATAAATTAATACCGAACAGTTTCTGAGGAAATTATAAAAAGTAATAAGGGCCATTTATAGTTCAGTATAAAATGTTATCTTAGAATATTTTGTTTAATGTTTATCATCAAAAAGGTGAATTGTGTTAAATAAAAATCTATTTTTATTAATAATACATATTGTATAGAAAAACTAAAAAAAAAAAAAAAAACTAAAAAAAAATACTAATAATAATATAATACCTATATATAGGTATATATAGTCTTTTTTATCATTTCGATATACTGAACACCGATGTTATGTTAAAATTATTTAAAATTAGTACCTACTTTATAATTTTCTCGCAATAAATTATATTCAGTGTAGGCATTTAAATAAAAAGTATTTGCATTTGAAGCACAAATATCTACCCATAAAATATGATTTCAAATATACTTTGCTTAGACCGTATTCAAAAAGTATTTAAATATGTTTAATCAAATATAATATACGCAGCTCTACACGACGTTTTCACTCTGCGATATTCCGTCGTTTTATTTTTACAATATTTTTAAATATTGTGTCAACATAATATGCCATAATTATTGTATAAATAATTGTAGTTACACAATACATACATACAAACATTGTCATTATAAAGCCGCGTCCACACCAAGAAACATTTGTCGTCGACTTTGTCACCAATATCGGCGACAAAATGTTTCCGACAATGTCACCGACAAAATTTTAAAAACAGCCGCGTCCAAACCAGACTGGTCGACCTATAAACATTTAGTTTTTACCAAAATGTGGTTTGAGGACGACGTTGTGATCGCTACTGTTGCTGCTGCTTGCGTAATTTTAAGTATAGAATCAAAAAAATCAAAAAAAAAAAAAAGATTTTGGGTTCGTCCAAGTCTTTTAAAGAGAAAACAATATAGTGGTAGTGATTTAATGATTGATCTTCTACGTGATGACATTAATCTATCTGGAGAATTGAGGTATGCTATAGTACCATTGTATATTTATATCTAAAACTATGTATAATTTATTTTACTAAATTAGAAAAATACATATTATATATATATATATATATACTTTTTTAAATAGGTGTAATGGTAGTTTCAAAAATTTCCTACGTATGTCAAGTGTAGATTTTGAGTTTTTGATTAATCTCGTTGGTCGCCGAATCGGTAAAAAAAAAACACACATTTTAGAGACGCTATACCAGTGAATGAAAGATTGGCAATAGCACTGAGATTCTTAGCCACCGGTGATTCCTATCAAAGCTTGATGTATACTTTTAAAATTTCTAAACAAAGTACCCATCTCTCTTATTGTTCCCGAAGTTTGTGCAGCATTGGTTGACGCTTTAAAGGATTATTTAAAGGTAAAACCATAAATATATTACTAATAATAATTTAAATAATAATATAGAAATAAATTACTAATTGACCAACTGAACACAAAATTATACAATTTCATAGCAATATCAAAAGTAGTCGATAACAACAACGACTGGTCTGGACCTGCCGATCGATACATTGTCGACGACAATGTTGATAAACATATTTTGAAGTTTACCGCCACTCGGTCGATAACAAAATTTTGTCGACGACAATATTTTAAAAACATACTCTATAATTTTGTCGACGACAATGTCGAAAACACGTGTTTCCGACAAATGTTTCTTGGTGTGGACGCGGCTTTAATATTTTGTGGCAACAACAGGTGATAATAATACGGGTGATATTTTTATAATTTTCTCCCGCTGTGGTAGGTATACGTACTACTATAGTATATAGTGAAATTGGAAAAAACCGGGATAGTATGTATATTAGGTAGTTTGGTACCTATTAACAACGTTTACAAAATTATTTACAACATAGGAATATATATATACTCGTATAAAAACCTAAATACAATATTAAAAAAAAGCCCAGAATATGCGTCTTTGAAATGCACAATTTAGATGGGTACCTAATTAAACTTGTCATATTATAATATATTAAATAGGCACCTACCTACCTACTATATTGATTAATAATTAAGTATTAATAATCGTATTACATACACTACATAGGTAGGCAGTGGCGGTTATAAGAGAGGAGCGATAGGTGGATCGCCCCCCTCCTTTGGAATTTTATTTAGGTTTTTTTTTTTTTAGTTAATTTAGGCCGGTTATAACTTTTACCTCCCTTTAAAAACCGAAATTACATCACTGATTTCGCCCACCCCCTCTCCCTTGAACATTATGTATAACCGCCACTGTAGTTTAGGTATATAATATAATAGTATAAAATAATTGAATTTTTTATTAAATTAAAAATCATTCAATAATGAATATTTGTAGTAGTAGTAGTAGTAGTAGTAGTAGTAGTAGTAGGTTATCTGCATATTAATAAACCAATACCTATACAAAATTATTGTATTATTATCGAATACAATATAAAAACGCGGCGGATATTCGTTGCCCGTTTAGCCGCCTCTCATCCAACTATATTATGGAATGTGTATAGCCGGGGCCTATAAGTGACCGAAAGACAACCCTTACACCTTCTTTAACGTAACCTATCATCTTGACGTGGTAATGGCGATTCGGGGGATATTTTCGAATTTGCTTTGCTTTGTGGGGAGGGGGGTACTCTGTCTCAAGCTTGTGCTTCTTCCAGAGGGTCGGATGTTTAAGAAGTTGTGAGATGGTGAGGGGGTGAATTTAAGGTTTTTGAAATTTTAGAATTTGAGTGGACGGTTTCTTTTGTGGCCGTTGAGTAGGCCGGGGCGGGTAGAGATTGCCTTGATGTGTGGGAAGGGGGACGAAGTGATCGACTTTTGTTGTTTGGTCTATAGGTAGATACCTACTATCTACTACACATATAGTTATAATTTGTCCATAAAAAACTAACTAAAATTGAAGTATTCAATTGTTCTCGTACAGTCAATTTAAAGTTAAGAGTGTAGTCATGTTGATTTGCTAAAATACTTGAAAGTAATATAGGTAGGTACTATTTAGTATATTAGGTATATTTTAATTCAGTGGTATAAAAATGTACCTATGCATTTAAATTAAAAGTAGGTGTAGACATACTATATAGATATTCCCATATTTTTTTATCTCTGTCAACAGATTGGACAATATCACGAATCTAACACTACATAGAACCTTAATCCACAATTAAATTAAACCCCACAGGTTCTGGTCAATTTTAGAGTTTAAACTTTAAATGTCCATTACTAAATTTAAAAAGTGAATTTTTTATGGGTATATTATAGAATTTTGTAAAATTTCTGGCGAAAAACTTATATCTTGCTAGTTATAGCAGTTACATTAAAAAATGTTAAACTAAATACCTACACTGTAACGCAGTTCATAATGTTGAACAATAAATTATCAATCAAAATTAATATAATAAAAATCTTAAAAATTAACTAAGTGATTGACCATGATAAATTTTGTTTTCATAAATTGTATAAAAATAACAATATAGATAAATGTTATTATTTATTTTATTATTTTCGGATCCATATACTGCCTATAATACTTGCCACCTTGAAAGGGTCCAGCATAGAATTTAACATCCGACAGTTTCTTTTAAGTATAACTTGCTCATCACATGATTATTTTCCTATTGCCAACCACCTTGGTCTAGCTTCAATAGCTGAACACAGGTGCTCTATTGCTGAAAACTGTTTGGGATCGTTAACTGGTGATGTTGATTCTCCAATTTTATTTTATTTGTTAAGATTTAAAGTCTCACAAGTTCTTCTCATTCTACTACAATGTTTTATATCCCACCGAATACCACCAATTACATGAGGAACGAGCCAATTTGATGTTTGATGTAAAATGCCAATATGGGCCACTCTTTCATTAGTTTTTTAATGTTCATTATTTTTAGTTTTAGTTAACTGTACTCATTAATTTTTTTGATTTCGTAAATTGTTCTACATAATATGTTGCAGTAAATACCCGAAAATAGATTAAACCAAAATTTACTAGTAAAAACTGGTTACACCTATGAGTATTCATAAGAATGTAATTTTACTACGTACTAACATTTAGTTCCTACTAAATTTTTAGTAAAAACTAGTTTTTACACACGACCTCGAAGTAAATACTAGTTTTATTCTTGTTTTTAGATATACAGACAATTTATTAAAATTTTTATTAAGTACCAATACAAACTATTATATTAGTTAGATAGACAGCAATAACTAATGTGGTTGATAGGCACAATTTATTGACATTTTTATCAAGTAATAAAGATAATACCTACCGTGGCCTTTAATTTAATAATTTTTGCTGTAGATATTCTGTGTTATTTTAGTTGGTGTATCACAACCATATAGCTTGGTAGTTAGTATATAAAAATTTTTGATTTATTTATTATAATATTTAATATTTTAATATGAGTTCATCAAATACTAATTTAAAATGAAAATAATGATTTTTAAATGAAGTTCTAAATATAATAGATTCTAATTTTTCTATTTAAAGCAGAGAAAATTATAGTAAGAAATTAAAAGTGCAAAAAATACATTAGTTAAAACTATAATGCATTATGAAATATAGACGACTTAAACAATTCAATATTATTGAAATAAGTAGTGTAGACAAAATAATAGCAAAATCAAATAATAATGAAATACTCTATTACTTGCTAGTCGATGAAATATACAATGCCATGGAAACTGCTCATACTGATATTAGCCAAGATGGATATGACAGACTTTGCAAAAAAACAGGTAAGAAATATGCTAATATTACTATATTTATAGATAAATACAAACATATACTTCATAAAAATGTCAATAAATTTTCTGTTTATCTAAAAATAAGAATAAAATTAATATTTATTGTGAGATTATGTGTAAAAACTAGTTTTTACTGAAAATTTGGTAAAAACTAGGTGTAAATAAAATTACACACATTTTTATTGTAGCCATTAACAAAAACTAAGTGTACCTAGTGAAATTATATTCTTACAAACACTCATAGGTGTAACTATTTTTTACTGGTAAATTCTGGTTTACTGATTTTGAGTATTTACTACAACATATATATACCTATTCATTAATTGTACCAAAGCGCTTAGCCCATATATTTTATATTAAATAATTAAATAAATAATAATATTCACAGACCCAAATTTGACAATTGGAACAAAAATACATGGGCCGCAATTTATATCAAAAGATGAAATTGGATCACTTTTACAGCGACAAAAATAAACTAACACTATGAATTATAATTATAATGTGTAACAAAAATATATAATTTCATTTAATTTGGTTATCAGATATTACATTTTTTACTCATTTCTAATAATTGATAATTATAGTTTATTTTAATGTCAACTTAGATACCTAGTCAACTCAAATTCTCAATTTTCAGTTTTCATAAACACATCAATATTTATTTTTTATTTCAATTGTATCATATATGTCAGTTCTTCTTTGATTTTCAGTAGGTATTTGCTGTCTCATATTGTCCCGTGCACCAAAGTCTAAAACATTAAATAAAATTAAATGTCATAAATAATTAAGACAATATTGAATATTTACCTAGATCTATAAATAAATCCATATCCTTTTCAGTAGCTTCATCTAAAATTTTACCCCATGGATCCACTATCATTGAATGACCCCATGCTACATAATTGGAATCAGTAATCCGTGCTGGTGACGCAACAGCTACAAATGCTTGATTATCCACTGCTCGACATCTAACTAATAAACTCCAATGTAAAGGTCCAGTTGTCATATTAAAGGCACTAGGATATATTAACATATCACATCCTAAAAACAAACATTTTGTTTAGTGATAATATTTATTATCTTTCCATTAAATTGACAAACCTTGTTTTCGGTATAAGGCTGCCATTTCTGAAAATCGTATATCATAACAAATTCCTAGACCAATTTTAAATTTGTCTAATTTAAATGTGTTGAGTGTGTTCCCTGCAGCCAAGGCATCAGATTCTTTGAAGCAAATGCCGCCAGGAATATTTATATCAAATAAATGCATCTATAAACGGGTACATAAACAAATATTAAACATATCTGATAAAAACTATCTATGCGATACTAAAATGCGGAATTGTGTTAAAAATTATCTATTTCTTTATTTTATTAATGATCTATAATCTATAATATGGTCAAAAACGACGATCAATATTATTAACTAGTTGCTTTTGAGTCAAATAAGTAATGTAACTTTACTTTTGTATTTAGGTAACGAAAAAGTTATCTAGTTATACTTTTTTATTTTGTTACTAATAACGTAACATGGTTACTTTTTAAAAGTAATTTACCCAACACTACTACTAATTATGATGAATATAAATAATACTAAAGATTCCATTATATTATATTTGATATTTATAACATAATATGAATTTAATAAATAAAATAAAATAAAATAACTTATTTAACAATTTAAAACCTTAAATTTATCTTAATTTAGCTATATTTATTCTTTCAAGTTGTGTAATATTTTAAAATTTCAATATTACTTTTCTATGTTTGGCAATCATGTTTCCATTAGGATCCCAGACTGTACATGTATTGTATATATTATCTTCACAAATCTCTGGGATTGAACCACCTACAATATACATATTATTTGATTTGGCAGCTTTTGACAAAGCTTTACATGTTTCACCACCAGGAACTACTTCACTATATTGTTTGAACAGAGCTAAAATAGTAATACAGAAATTAAATTTAAATATCATAATTTTAGTAGGTAGATACTATTTAAAAATAAGTAAATTATTATTACATTTGGACAGACTATAAAATACAAAATACCTATATTAATAATTATTATTTTAAACTATCAATAAGTACAATATAACTCTCACTCTATACTCCAAACTGAATACACTATAACCAAACATTTTCTTAAAATCTTAAATTACACCCTAGATCAGTATTCTATAATCTTTACTATCGACAAAATCATAAAATTACACTGAACAGTATAATAACTGCCTAAATAATCATAAAAATAACCTAATTTTTGAAGTTTCAAGAAATATTTCAAACCTTGTAAATATATATGCAAAAGAGTACTATAATTAAAGACCAGATTTTCGTGCATATAATTATTAAATATACATGCAAATATGTACATAAAGGTAAAAATATGTAAGAAAAAGTATGAAATATACAGTACCTATAATATGTAATTATTTTTGTTTAGCTATAAATTGGGTAGGTATTAGTACCTACAACATTAATAATAAAATCAAAGAAAAATACGAAAATAATACAAATAAACATAATTGGTACACAAAAGTTTTAATATTTATTAGAAAAAAAAAAAAGTTATAATAATATGTAAACTTTTAGAACCAAAAAATATTCTAAGTTTACCTAATACCTATACTAAATAATAAAATGCCTCTACAATTAAGAAATCAAATACGAAATTAAATTAAATATATACATATTTTTTAATTTTTAGCGATT
Organism: Pemphigus obesinymphae; assembly: GCA_025469235.1. Lineage (NCBI taxonomy): Eukaryota > Metazoa > Arthropoda > Insecta > Hemiptera > Aphididae > Pemphigus > Pemphigus obesinymphae. Next base: position 38,234 of record JAIPRL010003385.1, on the reverse strand, counting down.
AAATAACATTTTATACTCATAATATGCAGAAAAATGTATTTGACTTAAGAACATCTATAGACTAACACCCAAAATATGCAAAAATTTTGTTATTTTATAGTTCAATTAATGATTTATAAAAAAATCAATGACTGCAGGTATTTGATGTAAAAAATATCATTATGCATTTTATGCGAAATCTAGTCTTTAACTATAATCTATAGTAATATATAGGTATTGTATAATCTCTGTATCAAATAGTGTAGTAATTTTAAATATAACACAAGATATTTAAGTGAAAAATAAATCTCGAGCAATGGAAATATAGGTACCAGTATTGTATGGTGAATTGAAACATTCCGGTAATATGGCTAGTCTGCAACCATTGAGTTTAGCTTGCTGTATACGTTTCACTGCATTAGCTACATTTGATGATTTATCGGCTGTGACAGTCAATTGCAATACAGCCACTCGCAAACCTATTATGAGTATTCTATTTTATTATAATAAACAAGTCAAGGTAGGTACCTATTTATTTTACCTGAAGAACTCGAAGAAGCCATTTTCACATTGGTATATAATACAACGATTGATTGTTTTAATATTTTTTTTAATCCGAACATTTATGTACTCGTCAGCTACATAATAAATTTATATTCATTATTTACCGATGTACAATTATGTTATAGATAAGACACCAGCAAATATGTATAGGCTATCTACATTAAGTATGTATTATTAATTATATTACTTTTAATATTATGCATGTAATCGATGTGTGGGCACGACCATAGAATAGAATAGAATCGACAGTTGGATACAAAATGATAAGCCAATTATATAGTTCAATGGGTATTAGCAATAGCATTAACGTTCTATAGTAATATGATGAAAAAGACGAATGCGAGACATGAACTAGTATCGTGATGTAAAGGCAGCAATTATTTCCATAGCCCATCCATATTCCATTACCTTCATTATCTATGATTATTAATTCCATAACAATTTTTGATAAGAACATTTAAGTGTAGTGAAAGATAAGTTGCCTATTGCACCAAATATAAAAGAGTAATATGAAAATCCTGAATATGTGGCGGTATTTATTAAGGGGCAACAATTAGATAACCAAACAAGCACATATTATTATTATACTTTGATATTATTTTGTTCATACATGACGTATTGCTACACGGCTACGCTTTGATTATAGTTTCGTGGAAACCACTATCGGTATTATCGCAATATTTATCTTTCGAGTATTCGATTCATATTATTAGTTATTACACGAGCAGACGAATAATCATTTCCGAATTGATACACCGACTACGAAAGTATTATAAAATAGTATATGTAGGTACCTAAATAGTTTGTTTATGATTGCGGCAAAGCCGTATCTAGATTATTCTTATGGAAGTGTCTAAATCTAAAATATATTTTAAAATTTTAGTCCATACTGAATTTTTTATAAATATGTATCAAAATATATTTTTGTTGAAAAAATTTCTGTAAGAGTCCGGACATCCTCTTGGACCCCATCTCTCTATACTATAGATACGGTCATGGACTACTGGCTATGGATTGACCATTTTGACATTACCTTTTGTGGAACAAAAATTCTTTGGAAAATATATATGTTTTTGTGGACTAAATGTCTATTGGAACACATATCTTTGGATTAAAAGTCTGTTTGGAACAAATGATAAAATTCGGATATTAATGACATTGGAACAAAAAGTGGAAATCATTTTTTAAAGAAATGTTGAACGAGGAATTTCCATGAGAGGCAGTATATCAATTTGGTGGTGGATTCAATTAGAGAATATAATGTGTGGAGAACGGTTAAAAAATGAAAATTAAGAAAGCGGTAGGACCATATTATGGTATACCAGAATCACGTAGCAACTTTAGAATCTCTACCTTTTGTTATTTTATATTCTTCATTACTTTTCATATACTTCATATTCTCCAATTGAATCCACCACCAAATTGATATACTGATATACTACACCATACATTTTTAATATCCCCGGATTATTTTGCTCTTCCCTTAGCCAGCTTATACAACTATTTTTCCGGATCACCTCACTAAGTATCTACATATATTAATTCAAGTGACGATAGGTATTCATTATAGAAACAACAAACATACTCAATGATATTACATAAATATATTTTTAAATTAAATTTTTTCGCTCTTTAAAACTTTGATTTGTTAAATTTATTCAAAGAAATTTGTCATGAACATAAAAATAAAAATTCCATAATATCTATTGTCAAATCCTCATACAAAAATTCATATGTCACATTTATTTTTTCATTATGAAGAAATCAAGCAATGACTAAGCGGGAAAATCTCTTAATAATATACAAAAATGATGTGTCAAACCCATATTTGTAAAAGGATTTTCAGGTAAAATTGTGGAGTACCTAACTAGTTATTTAAATATTTATAACAACATTTCAAGAATAAAATGAAAATTCTAAAATTTAAAGTTAATAACAAATTTTAAAAATGAAATCATTTAACCTCTTCAATAAATACGTTTAGGTAACGGTATTGTATTTAGTACATAACTGAAAATAACTGTGGTATAATTTTACATAAAATCTCCTTTAATACTGCATTCATTATTCTTCATCAGATGAAGAACAACATGGTTCAGCAACACCATTTTTGATCCATTCATCGTTTAAGTATTGATCTGAATTTATTAGTTTAATTTTAACACTTGCTGACTGAAATAATCAAATAAATATTTGGGTATAAATTATATTTTAAATTAATAATAATAATATAATAATGTATTAAAAAGTTGTAAGGAATGGAAAAAATATTTCTCTAACTTTGGAGTTCAATAAAAATAAACCTTAAGTTTTCCAAAATTTGTTTTTACAGGAATAAAATAAGTACCTATACTAGTTTTATTTTCAATGGTGTTTCAAAAGAAGTATATTTTTTAATAACTTTGTTATAGTAACAATTTTTTTTTTTTGAATATATATATTATACCGGACTACACTCAGAATCGTTTTTGGAGTGCAAAGAATTTATCTTTTGCTTTCAAATCTTAAATAATAAAACCCTATCATGCCTGAGGACGATGAAAAAACTTCTACTAACTTTATCTTAATAGTGTTGTTATTATTATGGCCCACTGTCAAATTTTACATAAAATTAGCCATAGATGATTGACTGGTTAGTCTTCAAAAATAATATGATCATTATACAGGTATTAAAATGTGTTAGGTATATGTTTTTTTTTATGTCAGTTTATTTTTTTTGGTAGTTGAGTAAGAGTTTGAAAGAAATAATTTCCCATAATAATAATTATAATTATGTATATTACAATATGCTTAGCTCAGAATTATTTTATTGAAAAAATTATTTCAAATTAATTGCTATCAATTTCAATACATTCACCATCAGAATTTTTTTTAATGTCTGATATTTATAAATAGATTATTGATAAACATAGCTATGATTAAGTTCAGTCAGTCTTCTATATGAAGTAAGTCACCTGGTATTTAAGTAAGTTTTTTAGTATATAAGTTTTATTTATATAAAAAAGAATCAATTTTCATTTAAAGTTTTAACAATTTGTTAAATAGTATTACACACAAATTGCTTTAACACATTGTTTTTATAAGTTTAAATAAAAATATTTTAAATTCTCTAAAAATGTGTATTGATGAAAGGCATTACTTATGATATATATTTTAAATCAGCTGAAAATAAAATTATATTATAATACGAGGGCTATTCAGAATGTAAGGAACGTTTCCATCTGACGTGGCTAGCGTACATTTTGGTGTGTAACAACGGAAATATCTCTGCGCTGCCCGTTTTTCAATATTCAATTTTGAAATGTGTGCTGCAATTGAAAATCCAGTAAAAATTACAGTAACAGAGCTTCCACTTGGTTTTCCACAAGTTTCAAGGGGACTTGGTTGTTTGATTTGTTACTCAAAAGCTAGGCTACCACAAATTTTGTGCAAAATGGGTCTCAAAACTGCTCACAGACTACCATAAAATTTCTAGACGCCTACTATACACATGGTGATTCATTACTGGATCGAATCATAACTGGTGACAAGAAGTGGGTGAAATATGTCAATGCCAGACAAAATTACAGTCCACGAAGAGTAGCACACAAAATCTACTAAAAAACCAAGAAAATGTTTGCAAACCTTGTTAGCAATAGAAGATTATGGCGACTGTGTTTTGGGATAGACAGGGTGTGCTGCTTATTGATTTCTCGGACCAAGTGCAACAATAAACCTTGAGTATTACTTTCAAACTCTGCATAACCTTAGGAGAGCAGTTCAAAATAAGCACTGAGGAAAGTTGTCCAAAATATTGTTTTTCCATGACAATGCCCGACCTCACAAGGCAAACAGCACTCAAAAACTCCTTAATTCATTCACAAATGGGAAGTTTTCCCTTATCCGCCCTATAGTCCTGATCTAGCACCAAGCGATTTTCACTTGTTTCCAAAAATGAAGACCTGTCTAGCAGTACAGCACTTTGACGACGATGAGGAGCTCCGGGTACACGTCATTGAGTGGCTGAGATCATAGACGGCAGATTTCTACGCTGAATGAATTTCAAAGCTTGTCCATAACTATGATGAGTGCCTCAATTTGCTTGGCGACTATGAAGAAAAGTAGTGTTTTGGTTGCACTTTTAGATGTATATAATAAAAAAAATTCCTTGTACTTAGTGTTTTTTTAAATCCAAAACATTCCTTACTTTCTGAATAGCCCTCATATAATAATAATACAATACATAATATAATTATATACCTAGGTACTTTATTTTTGTAAAAACAAATTTCATATAACCTGTATAATATATTTTCTTTTTTGACTCTCAAAATTAGTTAGATTTATTTACTTTATTAATTCTTTATTATAGTTACTTTATTATATCGATCAATAGAAACTACATAAATTGTGCATTTTTTATCAACAATTTTGGACAACTCGTTATCATCAATGGATTCTATTCCGTATAAACTACAAGTAAATGCTTGAGCTGGTAGTTGGCTAAATTGTTTATGCAATATTCTTATGTCATCAAACTTAATATCACTTATAACTCCATTATCAATGTTTATTATCTAGATATTAGCAAAAAAAAAAAAAATGTATAGGTATATTTAATATTAAAGTTATCAAAGTGTTAGAGCTGGCACATTTTTTAGTACATAAAATACATTAAAAACATGTTTAAACCTCATACAATAGTAGGATTTGAATCATGTTTTATTTTTGTTTGTAAAAAATCAGAATCCAATAGAACCTGTAGAAAGTTTTCCTCTTTAAAATCTTTTTCTTTCTCTCCTTTGCCTTTTTTTCAACTATTTGGGGTCATCCACCCTAGTCTTACACTTCCACTTAACTCTATACTATCTTTCACATCTTCACTTACTTTCTCATATCTCTCACTATCATCCCCTCCTCAATTTTTCGTCTTCCTCTCCACCTCTTTTCATAAACCTACCTTTAAAAATCTTACTCTCAGTATCTTCCTTCTTTAACACATGCCCAAGTTATCTCAATCTATTCTCCCTCATTTTATCAACTATCAAAGTTCCTATACTACTTCTTATATACTCATTCCTTATTTTATTCTCTCTAGTCATTACACTCATCTACCTTAACATTCTCATCTCTGCTACACTCATTCTCTGTTCTATATTTTTATTTACTGCTCAACATTCTGTTTTATACATCATTGCAGGTGTCACCACTGTCTTATAAAATGTACACGATGTAAACACCTGATGCTTATCGAACATCCATCCATACTTGATCTTATGTTTCATATCCACTTTGAAACCCCATCTTTCTATACAACCGACCCTAGATACTTGAACCTCTCAACCTTTTTCACTCACTCAACTTTATTTTTTAACTTTCCCTATTCCCTCTGTGTTCCTTTCACTAAAATTATACTTTATATATTCTTTATATAAAATGCCCCTACTAATCCTTAGTACTTTACTTTCAAGAGCTTCCCTCCACTCTAAGTCTACCATCCATCATTCACTTCTTCAGGACTCTCTCCTACTATCATTACTACATCATTTGCAAATAACATGCACCATGGTATCTCACTCCGTATATCCTTTGTTACTTCATCCATTAACAGGAAAAACAAGTAAGAACTCAAAGCCGAACTTTAATGCACTCCCACCCACTCTGACCCTAAAATGTTCAGTTTCTCCTCAGTCTTGTACTTGCCACCACACGTATCTTCAATTATGTTCACATACATCTTTGGTAATCCTTTCTTCATTAATGCCCACTTCAAAATCTCCCTAGGAACCTTATCATAAGCTTTCTTTAGATCAATAAATACCATACACAATTTTCTTTTCCTTTCTCCTCTGTACTTCTCTACTATCAGTTGACCTCCCAGGCATAATCCCAAAACGATTTCTAGTAAATATTGTCTCACTTCTTACTCTTTGGCTCATAAGTTTTATCCCTCTATAATTTCCACATTCCTGTACATCTCCTTTACTCTCATAAATGTGTACCAATATTTGTACCAAACAACTCTTCCTCAACAAATTTTTCCTTCAACTAGTACTTTATTAAAGAACTTTGTTAGCAATCTTATATCTGAACTCCCTAATACTTTCTATACTTCTACTGATACTCTATCCGGTCCCATCGCTTTTTTATTTTTCAATTTTCTAACAGCGTTCCACATTTCCTCTTTCAATATTAAATTCCATACTAAAATTTCACATAACTCGATCAATTGCCTCTCGGAGAAATTCTTAATTTAATTATTTCTCAAAATATTCTTTCCATCTCTATATCATTTCCTTGTTCTTTGTTAACATCCTCCTATCCTCATTGTTTATACAACAAATATTTTGAAAGTCTGGGTTGTTTTTCTCATCCTTAGCCAGCCTATACACTTTTTTCCCCCTTTTTTGTTCCTAGCCTCTCATACAACTCATCATATTTTCCTAATTTAGCTTTACTCATTGTACTTTTTGCTACTTTAGATAAACTTTTATACTCTAAAAAATCCTCCCTCACCCTGAAAAAAGTTAGTGATTTAACCTTACTGATTTTACCTTTAATAATAAACTGAATATTAGTAATTAGAATAAGTATACATATATAGTATTGTTTTAGAATAATTAACATTTTTTCAAAATTATATTATATTTATACAACAATATTTGAATATCAATATTGATTTCTTGTGATACATTGATATGTTAGTTTAAGATTACAATAATTTTGACTTTTAAATGTATGTTTTTATAAATAATAATTGATATCTATAAATAATTTTTTTATTTTTATTCAGAGAATGCAACATCAGAAACAAAATCTAATCATGAAAATAATAATAATATTAAAATATGGCATAATATTCATATAAATAATGAAAAAAATTGAGAAAAATTACAAAAAATATAAATATTACATTATATTTGAAATTTATGAGGCTATGAGAGAAATATAAGTTAATAGTTATGTATTTACATATTTTTAGATTAGAGTGTTAACTCTAATAATAGTGTTAAAATAAACTATTTATAATCACAATGTAATGTTAATACTCAAATTAGAAAGAAACAGGAATGTAATAAATGGTAACTATATGTGTTGTATTATTTCTATAATAATAAATAAATATTGCACATCATGTTGAAAAGAGAAAACACTATACAGTAAACCATGGGCGTGAAAAAAAAGGTCTAATTAGTTCCATAATTCCATTAATTCTTTATATTAAATACACATACATACACACACACACACATATATATATATATATATATATATACACACACATTTTGTTTAACACTTAATTTTCTCATCTGTATATTATTAACATTCTAAATTTAACACTTACTTTTATTTGGCTTAAATTTATACCAACAACAGTTCCTCGAAACCACAAATCATCCAAATAAAATGCATATGTATGTTTCACCATAGTTATAGTCGGATCAAATATAAACTTCGATTCATTCATAAAATAAAACCTTCTATAAATAATAATAAATTCAATAAATAATAATTTAAACTTTTAATAAATACACTACCAAAATGTGTTATGTACACACATGGGGCATTAAAAATCTTTTTACACTTCATTCTATTTATCTAGTATCAGATAAAACATAGATATACACATTTAAGTAATAAATAGTTACAGTTGTCACCAGATAACTTGACAGTGACTTGTATCCCAAACGCTGTTGCCGTGACGAGTAGTTTATTTTTATGTAAAAATAAACTATGTCGGACGCTGGGAACCACTACACGTTATCAATGGTCATACCACCCTTGCCTTACCAAGTTATCTGGCAGTGACTGTATACAATATATATTTTGACAATATTATTTAATCAATATTATAATATACCTATGTATGTACACAACTTTAAATTGTCACCATTGATTATAAATAAGTACTATAATACTCAGACCTAGGAAAGTTTATTTAAAATATGAACTAGTTCATAGAAAATAATATAAAGCAAATATAATAGGTACACAAAAAGTTTATTAGAAAAAATATAAATGTAAATTTGTATAACCAAAAAAGGATGATATCCTAAGTATAATATACTAAATAATAAATGTCAAATAAGAAAACAAATTAAATATGTACATATTTTTTAATTTTTACCGATTAAATAACATTTTATACTCATAATATGAAGAAAAACCTCGAGAAAAAAGTATTTCAATTAAGAATATATGTAGCAATGACCAAAATATGCATTATAAAATGTCGTTATTTTATTGTTCAATTAATGATTTATGAAAACTCAATGATTGTATGTATTTGATGTAGAAAATAATAGCATCATGCATTTTATACAAAATCCGATCTTTAGTTATAACCTAATTGAAAACATTGTCTCCAATACATTTAAAAATAAGAAACGCACATTTTGCAGGAATGTGTAACTGACCATAATACAAAATAATTACACATTTTAAAGATTGAATACTTTTTAGATTAAAGAGATTAACATTATATTTATATTAAAAAATTGACAGATATTTTCATTACAATTATATAATAACATATATTAAAATTAACATTTTATTTTATAAAATAAATTTAAAATGTAATTTATTATGTATTATATTATATGTAGCATATAAATTATAATTAGGTAACTAAAATACAATACTTTTTAGATTCTGAGAGGAACGAGGAAGCTTTTCGTTTTACGAGGTTTTTTTTATTAAGTGTATTATAAATTCAAAATTAAGAATATAATACAGACAAAATATCAACCCATATTGAATTTAAAAAAAGCTGGTTTTAAAAGATTCTGAGCAAAACTTATTTCAGCAAAAATAGTAAAAAGTATAAATTGGATTTTTTTAAATTACAATCTTCTTGTAAACTACTGTCATTTTTATTACAAAATAAATAATTTTTTCACTTTCGTCAGAATCTAAGGCTGAACTCACATTAAAGAGTATAGAACATACAACGATGCAGTCACGAGTCATTCATATTACGGTCATGGAGTGGTAAAAAATACAAAATATTATACTCAATCTCAAAAGAGAAGATACTAGCCGCCTAACCAGTTTTCAATCGGTAGCGTACATCGTTTCTAGTAGACTGGTTTGCTTACCAGATGCCAGAAGCGCCAGACACAGTCATTAAACAACTATTATACAGAACGTTCCAAATGTCTAACACTTCAATGTCTTTACTATACCCTCCACAACTGCTATCGAGTACGCTACACACTATTACATTATTATTATCTTTATAGATATATTATATTACTTATTTGTGAATTTTTTTTGGTATACTATATATTATATATATTTCATCTGCAATGGACGAACTACTAGTTGAAATTTCGCCAGCAAAGCAAAATAAAAAAAGAAGGTAAATAATTTTTAATGAAATAAAACCATAATACAGAAAAAAAAATTTGTATAAAATTAAGGAATTATATTAATACTACAACAAATATCTACAAATTATTGAAATAATTTATCATTATACTTGTAAAATTAATTGCAAAAATAAAATATCGTTTTAATTTTTTTAATTGAAGCCTTGAAGGTAATTTTTGATATTCATTTTAGTATTGTTATATTTAGTAAACGGGTTTATCGTAATTACAATTTATTATTAATGTAAAAACATAGAAGTATACCTATTTAGTTTTTCTACACATTATTATAACTTGGTGTATACTACCAGAATCTTAGGTCCGATAAAATTACGTAATTTTTAGATCGTTCGTTTGACGTTGAATGTTGATTTTGTTGCATAGTATAGGAAAAATTGAGTTACGAATTTTTGCAGCTGTAAGTCGTGTGCGCAAACCAATATACTCTCGTTTGAGACAGAGTATAGTTATATACGAGTAAAAATTTAAAATGAAAACAAAATTTACATGTGACATATATAAAAATAGTACTACACTATATATGTTCAATCTTATCTAGTCATGGTCTGTTCAAACAGTTTGGAATGAGTGGCGGTTAATGTGAGTGTTACCAATAGTTTTAAGTTTCACATAAATCTAACTAAATGATATTTGACTCAATTGTAACCAGAGCATTATATGAACTATAGTATTAATATAGCCTAAAACTTAAATTCAATTAAGTACCTATATAAATTTAATTATAAACTTACTTCATACTAGTTAACAAATTTTGTAGCTCATTAGATTTATCAAAACTCCGACATGTTACAGTAGGAATAATGTTCTTATTATTCACTCTATAAACAATGACATTTAGTGAATTATTGATTTGCAACTCGGAATGTTGAATTTCTTGATCCAAAAAACAATCATTTAATAATGCTTTTAGAAATGGATCAGATTTCTACAACAGGTAATTAAAAAAATATATTTAATACAGTTAAAATGAATTTTTACATTTTAATGTTATTATATTAAATATTTATTTTAAAATTTAATTACTAAAAATTTTTTAAATGCTCCATCATTTGCTTCAGGTTCTTTCTCAGATTCATTATTTACAGATGTAAAACATAATTCAGATTCTAAAAATATATTATATTAAATGTTATTATAAAAATAATAATTTAGGGATTAAAAAATTTACCACTTATATCTTCGACTAAATCTCCTTTTCTGTACATATTACAAGAATGCTTTTTTGCCGATATTATTTCTACTTCATTATTTAAAAAGTGAACACAGCATAACTCTGGAAGTTTTGAAAACATTTGACTCACTCTTTTAAAACCCCAACGTCTGTAATGAGAAAACGAAGATCCAAATTTTTCCTGAAAAAAAAAAAAAATATACAATTATTGATATGACTCATGATTTTAAGACTAGAGCTGTCACAAGTACCCTTTTTGGTACTTGACAAGCCAAACAAAAATCTTTGTACTTGACTTATAAATTAACCTAAAAAAATGTATAATCTTCTAGCCTTTTCTCAGAATTTAAGAAATGAGAAACCTGTTCCAAAAATAGTTAAGCAGCTTGAATCACCAATTGATAAATTACCTACTTCTTTGTTGGTGTTTAGAAGTTATTACTTAAGTCTTAAATAATTATCTTAGTTTTTTTAGAAAAATTACAATTAACTTTTTAGTTTTTATTATTTTAATTAGAAATAACAGGTTAATATCAAGTACCCGGCCAGTAAAAATACAAAAATACCTGACCAAGTACTTGATACTCTGTACAAGTTAATCAAAAATTACACGGTACCTGTTATCCGATAAAATTTGCTACCCATAACAGCTCTATTTATGACAGGTTAAAATTTGGTGGGTCGAACAGTTCAAAGTTCAAAAAATCAAACCAAACTTCAAGAGTTGGGTTTGGATTTGAAAGTCAAACTAAGTTGTAAAAAGTCGAACCGAACTAAACTCGATTAAAGAGTTTGAACTTTGTATTCTAAATTCAGATAATTATTTAATCAATCATCTATTATGTTACTTTAATAATAAGCAAAATAATTTTGACGACGGAACATGAAAATTACACTTATTTCTGGTGATAATATATTAGGTGAGCTGCTAATATAATAAAATTATAGAAATAAGTGAAATTTTCATGAAAATTAGGCAAAAAGTAGTAATTTAACTTGTGGCAAACCCTATTTAGTAATAAATATGTTCTTACAATATATAAATTACATATTTTTGTTTCAGGTATCCAACCGTCTTCCTCATTCAATAATAAATCAATATTGTTTTTAATTGGTTCTTCTAAAATATTAAATAAAGGATATTCAAGTCCATTAGCCATTTGTTGGTCTTCATTTAAACTAATAATGATGAAGCTCAAATTAATTGAAACAAAAAACTATTATACTATACAAATATACATTATTATATCATACTTACTCTTCTAATGAATACTCATCAATGTTGTATATATCCATTGCAGTGAATTTGTCTAAAAATAATAATTTCAAAAACATAAAAATGTAAATTATTTTGTCTTGTTTTCATTTATTTAGTTTTACTACCTACTCAGATAATCAAAATCCTAACATGTATTATTTTTAAAATAATAACAATACCTAGTTGTTTTAATTAGGCGTCTATATTATCTATATTAATGTGTTTGCAAATTTATTATAATTAATTATTTATTTACAAAACTATTAAAAAATTATGTTTATTTTATATTATGAATTATTTAAAATGGTTCTTAGTGTGGTTTTTTTACAAAGTAAATTTTAAAGAATTCTGTTTTATAGTATCATTGGGTATTGATTATATAATATATACTGTAGATTATTCACTGCCTTATATTTCGGTGGCGTGTAAAATAATTTTTTTGTAGAGCACTTTATATTATATTTAGTTATGCTAATAGTCAGCAGTTATTTTAAACTCCCAATGAACAGTAACAAGTACAGCCACAAGTTACAATTGTATAGTTTATTGTACAGTTACACGTTGTACTATTACTACTAATGATTATAATGTAATTTGTCATAATTAAATATAATATAGAGCAATATTTACTAAAATACAGGCCATTGAGCAATCTATATATTACATGGTGATTACTAAATTACTGATATACTTATTGATCATTCACAGAATAGTCAATACTGAACCTACCAGATTAAAATTGATGTGCATGAATAAATGAGTGGATGAACTCAACAAAACGTTTCAAAATGTAGAGCTTTAACCCTGGGCTAACCTCTTCAAGAATTTGGGGAATAATTATGTCAATTTTAATATTGAAAATTACAAAAGTCCAAAGATGTATTGGATGAAATGTGCAAATTTTATTAAAAATAAAAATTTTATGGTTTTAACGATTCTTAACACCAATCACCGATTTAATGTTTGCTAAATGCTGCTAAATGTATGAAAAATGATATAGTGAAGTTAAGTCACATAATTTTGAGATAAATGTGAGATTTTAAAACTTTTTGTAGAGGTTCTATGGATTTGTACTCACATGTCCTTAAGTTTTAACCCTGTAAATTCAGTACTACCTATTTCATGACTGATCAGCAGAAAGTAAGTAATTTAGTAAGGTAAACCAACCAACTTAAGAGAATGCTAAACCTGCATTTGCTTTCTCTATTTAACAAATATATATATAAAGTATATATAGGAAATTTATATTCGGTATTCTTATTACAAATTTACAGATGAAATCATTAATTATGTCGTAGCATCAGTCTTTTTCTGAAATTTTTATTTTATAAAGATATATATATATTTTTAAATTAAATTAATTTAAATAAATACATTTCTCTTTAAAATTAAAATTTCGGAAAATATGACGCTTAGCCATACTTAATGATTTTGTTTATAAATTTGGTAATATACTCACGCGCAGGCTGAGACTGTTTTCCACCCTGCAACTTCATCATTGTTGAACAACGCTATGTTAGCATACAAAAAATCAATATTTATTGACTAATGTCATACACGTATACGGGCTAGTATTATTTTGGATAACGATGTATAATTCAAAATTGCGAGTGGCACGAGTTTCACTCTAACATGCAGCGAATATAGGTATATTAATTCTCTAATATTAGAATTGACAAAGCTCTAATAAGAATGCCAAATGTAAATTTCCTATATTGTCAGTTGGTTTGACAGAGAAAGCAAATCCAGGTATAGCGTCTTCTAATATTATATCTACCTTTAACTTATGTAACCTGTAACTAATGTAAATACACATATTTAATATTTTGTATGGCTTAATATAACAATATAAGTGGTATAAGAGTATAATAAAATAATTACCCTCGTCTTTTATTTTTTTCAAACTATTTACTATATCTGGTTGTAAATCTACCATTTCTAAACCATTTTTTTTAAATATGTGATCAAGATTAAATAATAATATATCCACACAGTCAACAAATGATTTGAATATCGGAATACATAATATATCATTTACAAAATCATCTATTGATATTCCCTGTAAAATGTGAACATATTTACTAATATAAAAAATATAATTCTAAAATTTGATTTACTTATACTAAACATTATCAATAAAAATTAATTTTCTTACTTTAGGATACAACTCTGCAAAAACTCTAATGAAAGCACATTGTGTTCGATACGGTATTAATAAGTCTTTGTTCAATAATTTATTTTTATTAATAAATGGCCTTATTATATTTGTTGTAACTAATAGTTCCATGTGCCTGCTTAATTCTGAACTTACTAAATTAACAATAGAATTTTCATTTTCCTGGTCTTCAAGCTACAGTAGAAACAAAATTTACATTATCTTTATTAAATATCATATTAATTTATATCAAGTTATTAATTACAAAATTTGTTCAGTAATATTACCTGTAATATGTAATTAAATATAATATGTACCTGAACTACATCTGGTATACTCTTGAGGAAATCTATAACTGTATCGTAACCAAATAATTCTAGTTGTACAGCATACGGTCCTCCCAATACACCTAAAACCTTTTTCCACAATTCTTCAATTGTCAAAGATTCATAGGTGGCAGTGAGTACACAACGTACGATTAGTTTTAGTTCACTAATATCGTCACAAATATTGACCATTGTTGTATATTTAAAAATTAAGTGTCTATAAAGTTATAAATAAGTACTTATGTATAACTAAATATAAAAAAATTAAATTAAAAAAAAAATCATGAAAAATAAACGTAATTCTCTACTAAAACATCAAAAATCAAAATATAACAGAAAGTCAGAAAACAAAAATGCGCCAATACGTTTGAGTTGATGCCGTTGAGGACAGTACACGGCTATATAGATACTATACAGTGTATACAACCATGCCGTGGAGGCAGTCGTCTGAATTTATAGGTTAATTTGATAACAGATCGAAACCGAAAAACACAGATATATATGTAATAATATTAGGCGTGTTTTCGCGATTAACCAAATGTATTTTGGTTACTGAATTTTATAAACCACGAAATAAGATAGTCCTATATTTAGTATTATCTTAATATTCGTGTATAAACAATCAGTTTTGGTTATAATAATATATAACCGATCAAATGTAGTGGTTATTGTGTTTGGTTAGAGATAAGACAAAATAATATAACAACCCGTATAATGGTGTATATGTGTACTCGCACACATCTATAGGCTATAGCCTACAGTTCATGCCTGGGACTGATTGTACCTTCAGTTTTCGCATACACATGATAAGTTTTAACTGAACAGTCCTGGAATGATCAGTTAGTTTAAACGAAAAACTGAACGTGCGTAGGTCATTTTTTAGTCATTATTTAACAATCATTTTATTACTCACACACATACAGCTAATATACTTGCGTATTTTAAACTGCCTATACAAAACTCCCTAGAAACTGACTGCTTTCAACGCGAAAAAAGTATTATATAGGAGGACGCAACACACCCGATTTTTAAGGGGTTTTGTATAGACAATTTTTATGAAATTCGTTGAAAAATGAAAATCTTACAATTGGAAAATATAAAAATATATTTTAAAAGTAATTTAAAAATAGTCCTGTGTCAGTACTATTTTTTATTGTTGTGTAATCACGTACCAATCAAATAATTTATTATATTTTGTTATAAATATGCTCGCGAATTTCTATAATAATTGTGGTTTTCTGAATAATTTTAGATAAAAAGTACATCTGAGCAAAATTAAAGATTAGAAGTTGAACTATGTTTTAACCAGATAGAATTAAAAATAAATCAATACTTTTTACTCAATCTTTTTTATGAAGACTTAAAATTAATAAAAAAATTTTTTACAATCAGTTGTTATTCATAAAAAAAAAGTTGTTTAAAATAATCATCTGGTGAAAATTCAGAAGACATTATAAGGAACTGTTTTTAAAATTTAAATTGAAGTAGTATGGAAATACCTAGACCATTTTATAGAGTTCGAAAAATCTAGGTGTTGCGTCCTCTTAAACGTATCAAAATTTAATTTCTGAAATGATATGTCATATGTCATTCTCTTCTATATCGTTGATATTTTCGTTTCATTCATACTTAATATCTATGTTCACTTTATATTAGAAATACCATTTTTTTAAAAATATTTGTGAATACGGAACAAAAGAGGGACAACTTTTAGAGGACACAAATGTAAAAAACAGGATAATCCTCTCTAATGTTGAACATATCTGGTCACACTATATGTATTATAGTTATTACAACTTGCAAGGTTTATAATGCCTATATTTTTATAATTAAAATTATAATATCTATCAATAAACCTTGACACCTTGTATATAGTTACATGCATCAATATTGTATATTGTTACTACTGTACAGTTATCTATCAGCTACCATCTGAAAATTAAGACTAGGTACCAATAATATTCTATTGTTTTTTAAACACATTTACAGATAGCTGGTATTAATCTACGAATAACACGTTTTTCAAACAACAATATTTATCATTGTTTACTATTACTAATTTAAAATAATAATACAGTTCAACAGTTTTATTTTACATTATTTTAGTTTAAAATGTATATGCGATTTGCGTATAAAATACCAACAAAATATAATTAGGTACAATTCATAACAATAGCTAGTATATACAGTACCTACAATAATATACATATGTTGAATATGTTATTATTCCATAAGTCGGCTCATATACATAAAGTAATCAAGGTACGTTCCCAGGCATCAAAATATTGATATTTAATCAATTACAATTCGGTGACGTTATTTCATTTTACTTTTTTTTTAATATGTAGATACGCATTTTTACGCAGGTCACCAATCCTTTTTGATATTTTTTTTGGGACATCAGTTGTATAAGATTCATAATAACGCAATTAGAGAGAGCTGGAGTGGCTTAGGCTGTCAAAAAATATTAGACATATAATATAAGACAATATTATAATGGGGCTAAAGCTCTTCCCTCCAAGATTTTAGAACTAGTCGTGCCACTGAATTAGGATTATATTTGTATATTTATATAGAAATAATGTATATATACCATTATAATTTATAATATTAAATTGTATACCTATATGGTATATATTAATCCTTAACTACAGGCGCTGGTGTACTTTGTACACCAAACTTACCATTATCTTGATTTATTTCGATTTATTAATTATTTTCAATTATTCTTTTTATCTAATCTTTCCTTACCATACATATAATCGTTAGAAACCATTTCAGTCTTCACTTAATGTTTGTAGCAGATAAAAAAGGTTCCATTTTACATTATATTTGTAATTTTTAAGTTTTATTTTGGTGGATAATGCGGATTATTTTTCTAATATTTATTATTATTATTATACTTTTATATTTATATAATATATAAATTAATACCTACTATGTATTAAATACTATTATATTATCGTCCAGATAGTGATTAAAATAAAAAAAAAAAATGAAAAATTTATTTTTATCCTTTATAACATAGTACTTAATTAAAACATGTTTTTATTTCATATATTGTTATAACTAAATTTAAAACAAAAATCAAGTACCTATCACTTTATTCTTTTGTAAGTAAGTAAATAAATATAAAAAAATATTATGTTCCTAATAATAAATAGGTACCTACATACAATAATACATTATTTTCCGTGTATTATCGAAATTGGTGTATAAAATATACATATAAATATATACATAATATATTATATAATATAAATATAAATCAATTATTGGAAAAATCCAGAGCGTGTAGTTAAGGGTTAAGATGCAATAGTATCTTTTCAAATGTTGGCATAATGATCAGGGACGAGGAGGGCCAAGGAGATGTAGAATTATTTTGATGACCTTTTTTCGTCATTGACTATTTTTCAGAGTACACTTCTAATACAATTTATTAATTCATGGTATAGTAGTACGAAATTTAAAAAATAAATTATTTCTTTTTTTGCTCATTAGTCAGTTAAAAATTACATTACACTCAAATCTTTTACATCAAATCACTGTTATTCCAATTCTTTCAAATTGTTATTATATCATTTCATATCATATCATATCCATTTTGCTTCAATGTCCACTATATAACAGTCAAATAAAATCGCTACCTGCTTCTTATATGTATTTTAATTTTTTGGAATATATACATAACATTAATTATATAATAATTATAATGCTATGTGCAAATATAAAACTTATTAAGATGAACATACATTATTCCTATATATTAATTATTAAATTAATATGATTTAAATAAGTTTCAAATACATTTTTGCATTAAAATTTTATATTAACAAGTAGATATCTTCATTATCTACATATATCTTACCAGCTATATAATTTATAGTCCATATATTATTGTTTACAGTTTATAACGATTGGAAAATAGACGTGTTTGCTTTTTATATATATTATTATGTGTCAACGATACCTACTCAGCATAGCAAACATAATAATATAACATATTATAATGGTTGACAGGTGTCTGTTCTAATCTATATATGTTCAAATTTGCAATGTAGCTCGTTTAGCACTACCTATATTATTATATTATTTAAATTAACGTTATTTTTCACGAAATCGCAACTACAAAAAAAAAAAAAACAATACCTAACACAAGCTAATAATTACATTGCTACATAATGTATAGGTAATATTATAGGTAAGAACGTAGTGAGTAGAAATATATAATACCTATATAGGTATATATTATATATTATAATATTTCCTTGTGTATATTGAATTTTTTTTTATCAAAATTTGAATATATTATGTAGGTATATATTATATTTTACTATAATATTTTATATACCTAGTGTAACGAATCAATGTCTATTAATATAGTATGTATTAATAATGCACCTAGGTATAATATAAATTATATTAATTATAAATATTGTGTTTGGATTGTTAACAACTATTTTTTATTTAATCCATTAATAAATGAAACAAAATATTTATAATATTTGTCTATAACTAGAATAGAAAAAATGAGAGAAATAAAAAAAATATCACAGCAATCAGAAAATAAGACCAAGAGTTGGTTGAGAGAATAGGAAGAAAAATAGAATAATTTAAAATATAAACGAGTTACCTTAAATATTTTAATAATATATAGTGCTGGTAAATAGTTCAGAGGAAGTGAATGGGAGACTAGAAGGTAAATGAATAAGCATTAGGTGGAGTAAAACAGATATATTGAGTTTGATTTTAGAGAATGGAAATACGGAGCGAATAGTGAAAGGAAAGTAATGAAAATTAATGAAAATTAAGTGGGTGAGGTTGAGAGTTTCAAGTACTTATTTAAGATCTATTTAAGTGTAAGGACGATGGCTTTGAGGAGTATATAAATCACAGGATTAAATGTGGAAAGATGGGTCAAGTGTTTTATGTGATAAAATAATCTCAATTAGATTAAAAGGTAAATTTTATAAAACAGTGGTGAGCCTGAAATGATGTACAGATCAGAATAGATAGCCAATAGATAGGTAAATACAAAGAGAATGGGTGTGTATAGAGATAAAAATATTAAGATGAATAAGTGGAACGAATAAATAAAATAAAATCAGGAATTAATAAATAAATATTACCTATAGGCGTGTCTTCAATAGTAGACAAAATGTGAGAGAATATAGATTGAGATCAGTGGTGTCATTTTAATTTTTTTTTAATACGTATATTTTTGTGAGCTACAACTCGCTTTCGAAAATTTTAATGCCGCTTTAAAAAAGTAAATAAGCAAAAAAAAAAAGGGGACATCAACTTTTTTCCTCACTATAGGTTATAGGTCAGAGCAACTAAATTTAAAAAACAGACAAAATATTTAAAAAGTGGGCCAAATTATAATATTTAATGCGCAAATATATACTCTGCGCGGTCCGAATGATGCCACTGATTGAGATAGCAGCTCGGGCATGTATTAAGAAAGGAAAAGAGCAGTAAGATTAGTAAAGGATATGTATATACAAAGAAAGAGAAGAGAAAGATCGTAAAGAGATGGTTGATGAGGTTGAAGAGGGCTGATGTAATTGTATAAGTGATGAGGACGAGGAAGGTTTAGGTGGGGAAGTTGAGAACTAGGGTGACCGACCCTAAATAGTTGGGAGAGAAAGCGAAGGAGAATAAGAAGAATAAATGAGTTAAATATCTACATATGGAAGGCCTTTAACCTTTGGCCTATTTCCTCTCCCTAGGCATAAGCCATAGATTTACGCATTTTTCGTTTTTATCAATTGAAATTAAACATTGAGATGAAATTAAAAATAAATTATAAAGAACAAAATTATCTAGCAACTGATAAAGCCGATTTTTGATACATGCATTTGTACACGTTTTATAAGCTGTTATAAAGATAAAGAATCGATATTTTAACCACTCATAAAACGTGTAAAAATATCTCAAAAATCGGTTCCATCAGTCGTTATAGATAATGTTGTTAACTATAATTTGTTTATTGTTTCGTATTTCTAACATGTTTGTAAGTTCATAAAAGTGAAAAATGCTAATGAATGTTTTTCTTGAAAAATGTTTGGTGTGTATATGTATATTAATCTCATATCATTCGTGCTTTGGCCGCAAAACATATTGTACGAGGATAAACTTTATTCAAACAGTTTTTATTGAAGAAGTACCAAATATTTACAACCCATAAAGTTAAAAAAACAAAATCTGGGTCATGGCGTTTGAACTTTTTTGATTACATAAACACAATTGGAATTATTAATTCATTTATAGTCTTATTTTTTTTGTTTTTGTTTTTTTAAATTAGTTATGAAGTTATGCTATAAGCAAAATAAGGACAGTTTAGTAGGTTTGTACAGATAAATTATCCTTTATATGAACTTTACTATGAATAGAGCCGGATTATAAGTACTTTGAAAAAGCAAAAAGCAAATGAGTCAGTTGATAATCTTTTTTTTCTTACTAACTTATATTTGAGGATAATGAGATAACTGCCGACCATTAGACGATTGATCAACAACCAGTCGATATTTTTTTAGCGTTTTATGCTGTTTTTGAATACTGTCCCCATGAGGTTGGTTAGCTCAAAACAATATTGTTATTTAATTTTATAATAAATGCATAAAAACTATATTGAAATGAGACCATTTAATAATATTTACTTATATTTACTTTTGCATGTAAATAGTATTCAATAGTTCAATTTTCATTTTTCTTAAAGTATTAAAAAAAAATTTCCTATATAGAACTCCTTAAAAATGGCCTCACTGACATCCTCTTAATTATTATTCTGCAATAAGTTTTGACTAATAAATAATAAAATTTGTAAAAGTACATCAGGCTGAGTATATATTGACAACCGAAGGTCGACTGTCAAAGTTAGACCTATAGGTCTAATATATATATATCGTAACAGGGCCGATTTCGGTTCTTCAAGCGATGTCTATTGGTATAATAGATCTATAGGTACAGACCATAAGTACCTAATACCTATATATATATATACTCGAACTACCCAAGTAGGTATGTAAACCTAAAAGTGATGATAATTAAAAATTACTAAACACGTCTATAATATTATATTGCTGCAAAAATGGTATTTATTGTGTATTCGAAAAATGTAGGTCATGTTTTATCACAATATACGCGAATGCATCTGATTCTGATCGCTCTGTATACCATATCATAATATTCGTAATACATAATATTATTATAAAAATAATAATTTTATAGATGGCGAATATTGCAGTATAGGTACTCGTAACGATATATAACAGTGAATTTTAACTTAAAGGAGTTTTTAAAATTAATTTATTAATTAATCATTAGACCATTTAATAATAATAATCGAGATGACATTGGGGACAACGTGTTTTGTATATAATATATACGTGTAGGTATATCTACATATAGATAAAATATTTCAAGTGTTTATATAGAGACCTGTGTAGTGTATACTGTTTACCATCTATATAACAAAAGATATTGAGTTTTTAAGGTTTTTTTTACAATGCATATATCTACTGCAATTAATCATCGCGATATAAACGTTTCGCATATGTTGTTTAAATTACATAACAAAACATTTTAAACTATTGGGTACATAAATTTCATTAATAATAGTATCCTAGGTGTCAAGCATATATTATAACATAACTGATAATATATCCAATATCCATATGTGCTTGGTACAGCGAGGAATCTATTGGTTTTACAATGATGTTTATTTGTTATTTAACAAATATGTGACTAATTCATTCTACATGATACATTCCAGAGATCATTTTTTTGATTTTTCCAGTTGTTTTTTAATCGTAACCAAAAATTACGTGTTAGAACATTTGCATAAATGGAAAAATAGAAAATAAAGTTACTATGGTTCATTATCTGTATTATTATTAAAATAATATAGATGGTGACGTCATACAATTTACGTGTTTTTAGGCTGAGCATAGCGAAGAATGTATTGGTTTTACAATGATCCCAGGTAACAATCTCCAACGTATAGTATTAATAAATATATTGGTTTTTGATTTAAAATTAAATATTGAGTAATTATTCAACTAATATTCAAATACAAATATTTAAAGTACAATCAATAATTAATAATTATTAAACATTTGTTATTTAATATTATATAATATTGTTAAATTACATATGTAAGTATTTATATATTAAGTGTTATATAGTACCTATATATATTCCTATATATATATATTTGTAGTTATATTCTTATATATAAGTACGAAATGGCAAGTTCACCCATGAACAGTTTTACTATTTAATTAATGTTTTCTATGACCAGTAATTTGTGCCAGACGTTGTATAAAAATTGACCTCCCCTCCCTTTTTCCCTTACATGTTAGATTTCAAAAAATCCTTTCTTAGCGGTAGTCGATAGCATTAAAGGAATATGCAGTTTATTAGTAGGTATATATAGTTTATGATGTTCCTCTACGTCGTTAACCCCATATTGGATCCTTTTCCCGTTTAGATCGATCAGATATTCTACGGCCGCCTAATATGTTATTTACTATGTACTGTATTTATATGCCTGGAGTTTCGATCAAAAAGTAATCCCCCGATAGGTAGAGAATAGGCTGTTTGAGGAAATATGTCCCGGGTTCAAGTGTTCAATTGTTGTACGAAATTTGTTTATTTATATAGACTTATTTTCTAATATTTATTAACGTTTAAATTCGGTTCACTTAATGAAAATCCAATGAATATAAAATCAAAATTAAATGAAAAATAAATACATATTTATAAAATATCGAATATTGGAATTTTAATGTTTATTAAATATTTTCATGTTACTCGTGGATGTGCTTTTTTTTTATATGTATACACTTTTACAGGTAGAAAGAGATGAGTTAGTGTTTTGAGATAGATTTTTCTAAGTTTTCTTAATCGTAAGGAAAAATTACTGAAAATTATAAAGAACTGTAATTATAAATGATAAAAATATCAAACTAAAAACTCGTGATTTATACCATATATTTACTCAAATACTATGTTGTCATGATAAAAATGTCAATATTTTTACTACTTTTCAAAAGTATATAAAAAAATTCATTTTTATTTATTTTCATTTTTGAATAGGTTTACCTACGAATTAAATTTTTTGGGTAGTAGTTGAATAGGACTTTTCGAGTAAAGAGTTTTTTGATAGAATATAATATGTTCTGATTGGTATTTTAATTAGGTCATTTTTTGATAATCTCAGTAGTTTTTTTAAGTGCGTAAAGGAAAACAATCAAAGTTGACCAACATTTTTTAATAATCTATACTGAAAATAATATTGTACCGAACTTCACACAGAATCGTTTTTCGAATGCAATAATTTTTAACTTTGCTTTGAAATATAAAATAATAATAATATTTTATCCTTTCCGATGAACAAAGGGACGATATGGATCAATTTGCACATCCTATATCTTGACACTTTTTTTTTTTTTTTAACAGTAATATATGAGTAAGTAGTTACGCATATTTCACCGAGCTCTGAAACTCTTAAATCCAAAATCGTTTTATAGAATGAAATTATTTAAGATTAGTTTGATATGTATAATATATACTCATACATTACCAGTTTCCTATATCGGAGCACGTTAAGAGTGTACCCCATCGCGCAGGCGGCGACCGGTTTCCACCCCGCAGCCTCACTATATAGTCGAACATCGCGCGTGTAATACTTGCTCGGGGTATACCTGATGAGCGAAATGCTCCACAGTCAGTTCCCTACTCGCCTCCTTTTTTAAATTTAATAATAATAAAATAGGAAGTAACTGCCTCAAACATGTTTTTATCAATTTCTAATTCTGAAATTACAAATATTAATCAATCTATATATATATCAACAAAATATTAAATAGGTAAGTATTATTCGATATATAGACGTAAATATTTATTGTAAAATGATATCGTCATTTCTACACTTCACATAAATATTATTATTATCTTGTGTGTCCTACGCACGTAAATCGTGAAAAAAATCCGAATACAACAATAAACTATAAATATGCGAAATTGTGCAAACCACGTATAATATAATGTAGTACCAATATAGCTCCGTAATAATTAAAAAACCACTACGTACAAAGACATGATATACACCCTGTATAATCAGGTACGGGACTAGGGCATGGGGAGTGTTACACTCCCTCCACCACAAATGGATGTTGACTTTTTTTTTTTGATTATTTGCTGATTTTTTTTAAATTTTTTTCCCAGTTGGCAAATTGGTGAACATTTTTTGTGAAAAAATACCTAAGTCGGCAACGGATAAATCGGTGAAATCCATGACTGTTTTTTGTCATAAACTTTAAATTAAACACTCCCTCCCACCACACACGCAAATATTACGCTCGTCCCTGTGTTTATAATAATGCATATACATCATACAATATACTATACAATGCGTACGAGTATATTATAATATGTAGTAGCCAGTGAGTGAAATATCTGGTGGTGCACAATCAAAAAATACTACGGATTAATAATAAATATATTAAGTGGATTGGAAGCAGTCATTTATTATGGAGTTGTGTGTAGGCAATTATTTGAATTATTAACGTTACGCAGTGTGTTTGTGTGAGTAGTATTTTGGTCTTCGGTGTGTGTAAATACGTTCGGGATAATAATGGTGGTGGACGGTGGTGCACTCGCACGCACAGTAACATGTCAATAAATATAACTACCGTATTTGAAAAGATACTATAAATAGTAAATCCTATTTTCAATACATGGGTACCAATTGTCCTAGTGATGCGATAAGGATTCTGAAAATTGATCTGAATTCGTCGTGAAATCTACTTTAGAACGACTTTCCCACTCTTTAAATTTTTTTCCCTTGATTTTCGCAAAAATTTAAAATGTCAATTTTTAAATGTCCGAATATATTAACTTAATTTTTGGCGGATTTTGGAATAAAAAAATCAAAAATGTGGGAAATTGGATCTAAAGTAAACGTAATAGTAAATAATATCACAGGTACGACAAATGCTAAATTAGCGATAAATAAATAATAATTTTACATATAAAATCACGCTAATTTACTGAAATTTTAGACATATTTTTACACGTGCGTCTGTGCTCCTAACACGGGTCGCTACTGGTAGTAGTATTACTCAAATTGTAGGAAAAATAAAAGGGCCACTCATTAAAGCAGATTGTAGATGGCACTTCGGCTTGTAAAAGTCCCCCACCACAAATACTGGTCCCGTTGCCAGTCCATATAATCTTAGTTCGTAAAATTTATCACAATGATATGTGATAATAAAAAATGTATACATATGAGAATAACAAATATCATGGAAAAAAAAATCAGTAACAGCGCATTCTGTTATCAGGAATCCATTACTACTAAAATTCTGGCTCCATTTGAGATATTTAGGCATTTCCATTATTTATCATTGCGTGGTCTATCTATAAGTAATTATGTAATTAATCAAAGCTATTACTATTTAATATGATGCTATACGTATATAACGGAGCTTGTGGTTTGCGCATTATTAGTTTCCAGGTAAAAAAATTGGCTGATCGTTTATGCATTGAATGTTTTATAAAAATAAATAACCTAGTAGATATGGACATTTAATTTTATTACTCTATATCAATACGGATGATATGCATATATACATTTTATTTTAATAATTTCTTATATGCCAATTTACAATATTTAAATTCTGAGCCTAAAGATCAATGAATTATTTTTACATTAATGCTGTGCGTTTTTTTGTATGTACATTGTAAACTATAAATAATAACTTTATACCTGTACAATGCGTGCATCGCATGGATATTTATTGTAAATATCAGAAAATTAATTCTAATCCACACATAAAAAAAGCAAATAAAAAAGGCTATTCTTAACAACAGTCGTAAGCAATAATCGTAATGAATACAATAAAATTATACCTTTTTTTTTTTCGTTTATAACCGACAGCGATGCAGGCTCTGTTTACCAATGCGTCCCCGAAAAAAAAAATTATACAACCTATAGTCGTCAGTTATAACCACAGTTACCTGCACTTACTATTATATCATACTGAAATTGAATACCAACTACGTCATACAGTAAGGCCCGATCACGTTCCAAACCGTCATAATATGCCAAATTCTGTAGTAAGACTGATTTTAACCATAATATGATCAAAATTTTCATACATGTTTACGACACGTATAATACACACGTTAGTCGTTACGATAATCGTTTACACGGGAATCGTATCCAACTGAGTTATGTACTATTGGTCATCGTAGGCGTGCGCAAGTTTCAATCGAGTCCAAAAAAAAGTTGATGAGCAAAAAAAAAAAAAAATCGAGTTTATTACGTGGTAGGGGTCCAATTTATCTTTATGAGAGCATCAGTTCTCGAGTTTGAGGGGGGGGGGTGCACAGAGGGACGAAGTTCCTCTACTATTTTGATATATTTTGACAGCTACCCCACTAATTATATTTTAAAGTATACGAGTTCTATAGTAGACGCTCATTTTTAAAAGCCTGATAGCACCATTTCTTCTATTTTACCAATTCGACCACTGGGGGACGTATATTAGTTTATTGGGGCACAAGTTTGAACACAGGTCGTACCAGTGGTGGATAAATTTTGAATAGTTGATCTTATTAAATCATATTGGCGTATCATATATAGGTACCTAATGAATAATCTTCATTATCCGTGAATGGCTAGAGCCTAAAGGGATGGCGAAATCGATGCGACACCGATAAACTTAATTTTGGTGTACATTTACAACTTCCTCGATTATTCATTTAAAAGGAAAATTCATTTTAAAAGAGGAATGCTTAAACTATGCTATCTTGAAAATATATAACCCCCCAACAATGATGTAAAAAAATTTTGGATTTTTCTATGCTATATAATAATTTAAAATGTTTTTAAAAATGTCCCCTTTTTAAGAAACTTTGGATAGGGGGTCCCCCACGTCTTTCTTTTTCTTTACCGATATGTCCCGGAACGCAGATTTTTTAACTAAGCTCAGAGTCCGTCCTTATTTTTTTTTCCAATTCAACCTGGGTCGTACACTCGTACAAAATCACGGGTCGCACGATCCGTTTGCACGCCTATGTTAGTCATAGATATACTGAACGTCGGCGTAATAACAAATACGAAAATATAAACAAATTACACAATTATATGCTTTAATATGCAAATTTCTATAGAGTATATTATTTCAAGTTATAAACACAGTTTAAAATAAATAATTTTTTTTATTCAATGTTAATTTAATAACTTATTACAAATAATGGATAGGTCGTTCGAATATTAAAAATGTCGAGACGAATTCTTAAACCTTACACGGATAGATATTAAACAAAATAAATATTTCAACTATGTACCAAAAAAATAATAATAATAATAAAAATATAATAAATAAAAATAATGAACGTGTTAATTTATATATCATTTAATAATATTATCGTTTCTATGAATGCAAAACTCGACCCTGGAATATATCTTATATTAATATAAACGGGGATGATGTCGCTTCATTATATACTGTAATATATTTGTTTTCAAAATCGAAATGCGCGTATATAATATATTAATGACGCAGAAAGGAGTGTTCATATGTATATGCACTAAATGAATATTGGACACAATAATAAAAGTACACGTAATAATACTGGTGGTGTTTCGGAATGATTATATCGAAGGAAGTTTAATATTGAACGTTGGAATGTGTATTATATGCGAGTTTTGCGTATTTAATTAATCTGGAGAGGTCAATAATAATTGAATGGTCGCCATCAGTTTTGCGTACAATATATTATACGAGTATATATACATTTGGGCACGGAACGCGTTATATGGAATACATAGCTGAGAAATGTTTACATATGTCTGGTGTTTCCAAAGTTGAGACCGCTTTGGTTGGCACCCTTGTTTGATCCATACTGCAGACTGATGATGGTTTGACCGGCTTTAAGTTTATCTTCGCTAAAGTTACGAACATTTTTTTCTGCTTCCTTTGGACCTATACTTGGAGCGCCGAATTGACCAGCCTGTATTTATATACATTTTTTTATTTAGTTATTTGAAGATATAGATAAAACAATGGGTTATAGACGAATATAGTATAATATGACCTATTCTGGGATGAAAATAAGTGGCAATGAAATATATGGAAATGGAATGTGTTAGGTTAGGTGATAGAAGGCCCGTGTAGTAGATTAAATATTTGTATAAATAGAACGAGAAAAAATGTACAAATAAATCTAGTTGAAGCGAAGGGACAAGATTAAGTGAGGATTAGTCAGACAAGGGGATATAACATATGGAGAGGGGACAAAAGACAGAAAAATTTTAGAAGCTAAAGAATGTTTTCAATACCAATAATATCAACATAACAGAGTACACGAAGAAATTTGACAACAAAGCCCTTTTTGGAAAAGGAGAAAAATATAGACGGAAAGATGAAGAATTTTACATTTAATAAGCGAATATCCAAAAAGGGTAAAAGTATACCAAGTTTAACACAATTTTATAGATTGTATATATTGCCAACTCATTATTTTATTCCTGGACCCCTACAGAAAATTAAAAAATATTTCATTGCGTTGATCGTTTATTAATCAATATATTATAAGCCCGAACCACAAAAATTATACACTTTTAACTTATCTTATCGTTAACTTCTTCCTGAGATAATAACATAGTTGTTAAAATACATATATACGCAGTTAAAAGTATATAATTTTTGTGATTTGCGTTTACAATTGTTCAAGTTTATTTTAATATTCAATAATATAATTAACTCTACCTTTCTGCCCAATGACTGCAAGCAAATAACCACGGAGTTCAAATTCTGACGTTCCCACAAATCCACAGACTGGAATGTTTCTTGGGAAGGCACACCTATGGATATGGCCACAGCCAAAAAGTTATTGATGTTTTCCATACACTTAAAAGCCATTGCACTTGTGTTCACTTTCTTAACGGATCCTGGGATTAGAGTGTTCACCAATCTGTCGAAAATAATGTTACAATTAAAATGTATAATAATTATAAGAACAAATATATATTGGTATATTCTGAAATCTGCAAAAATATAATTTGTAATGTAATACGAGTTTGAATAATAGAAGAGAAAAAAAAAAGACGAAAATTTACGTCGAATTTATGTTTCATTAATCATATTCAGAATATCTGTATTGTTTTATAATATATAATATGGAAGTGACGATATATTAATGAAATTTTCAAGGCCGTATGTCTCGTTCGAAAGTAATGTTTCATTTGTTACGATGGTTCATATGACTCACTGGCATAATACTTGTCCGTCCTTAAGGACTTCGAAAAAGTTGTCCGGGTCACCAGATGTGTTCAATGGCAAACCAGTAACACTGCTCACCCACTCCAAACATTCTTGCGCTAGCTCTTCACTGTATTTGCTGTTTATCTATAATAAAAATAAATGTTTTAAAGGTTATTTTCGAGGTATTCAACAAGATCAATGGTATGTTTTAAATGCTTTAAATCGTTACGATTTTTTTCATTGTTCTCACGCTATACCATATGTGTATAATATTATTATTTCATTGTTTACATTTCATTTCTAATTCACTATATTGATACGATTATATGAGAATACGAGTAAAACTGTTCCGATGAACTTAACCTTCAATGAACATTAAATTATTCGGTTTACATTATACTAAACTCGAATTTCAATAAAAAAAATCACAAACAAATTGTTTATAATACCTAATACATCATTGCAGCGTATTCTTCGTGATTTTAAAATGAATATAATAAGTATCTATACCTATACTTGGTAATTATATACTTATAATATTATAAACCATATTATTATAAACCGTACAACCTATATTACAATACTATATAATTAACATTTGTTCCGTGATAATAATAGTAATAATAATATTAACCATTAACTTATATATATTATTATGAAATAGACAATAAGTGTTCAATTAGGTAGGTATAGTTATTACTTATTTATAAACGGATGATTTCAATAATTTCGATATTTAAAATCGAATTATCCAAAATATAGGTAGGTACTTAACTTGACGTATAGTACCTACGAATAGTGATGTGGATATACCTACCGGTAATAAAATGTCGGTAAATTGGTAAAAAAAATTTTTTTTGTTCATTCATCATAAATTTTAAATGATCATTATCATAGAATTTCATTATATTCTAGATGATGCTATATTTATTATCTACATAAATTCAGTGGGTAATATTATAGTGCACATAGCGGGCGTCGCCCATTATTACCGCACAAATGCACAAAAAATGCACGAGACAAAACCGCACACAGATTTTGAAATACTTAATAGCACAAAACCGCACACACATTTCCGATACATATTGGATATCTATATGTATTTATATTTAAATTATTCATTTTATTGTACTATTTCACTCATTTTTAATAATTTTTTATATTTTAATTTGTATTGATTTTAATAAATCTACACGATAGTAATGTTAATCTGTGCGTATCATACTATTTTTGTATGCGGTATTGGGTCGTGTTTGTGCGTAATAGAAAGCGCTGAATATAGATTATTTAGATATTATATAAATGTTATACAGAACTTAAATTACAGTGAAATTTTAGATAAATTTAGAGTTTAAGCCCAGTTATTACCAAATTTAAAGAGACACAATATATATTATATTATACAGTTACAACAAATAAAAGATTTAATAATATGCAACTTCATTGGTAGATATTCAGCAAAATATTCTACGAGTTGTTCTCGAAAACAGTCCCATTCTTAAAGTTTGGTTTATGTATTAAGTATATTAAATTAACTTAAACACTATATTTTTAATTTTTTGTAACGTAATTTCATTATATTAGGTACCCGTTAGATAGACAAAAATCGAGGTAAAAATGGTTAGTAAAATGCATGTAAATTAACATTTACCGAGTTCACGTCTATAAACATACAAACAAAAAAGTATCTGATTTTGCACAGATTTTAGATTTAAAAGGGTTATTTGTTTTTCTCATAAGAAAAATTAAAAATTCTTAAATAACATAATATCATTGATTATAAATTATAATCAATAATAATATACCTACCATACTGGCATTTAATTATTATTTCATATTTACGTACATGCCTATTAAAATATTGAAAATTGGACTAAACCATTGTAAATGGTATCAAAATAATCTAAAAGATTATGAATATAAAATACTAATTAAGAAATTATCCAATAAATTATTATAATTTTAACAAGCAATGCTAATGAGCTGAATGAATGAATAACGACAATTTAAATTTAAATGTTTTTTATGGCATTTTAATTACATGCTGAAGTCATTATTCATTAAGGACATCGATATCTAGTATATTTTTGTTTATACGTGTTCTTTTTTACTACAATCATGAACCAATGGAAAATACTTTAAATTCAAGTGCTCAATACATTTCACGGGAATGTGCTGAACGTGGAATAATTAGGTGCTGATGTCATCGCTAATATCAGCCAACAAAACCTTGTTTCAACTGTTTATTTTTTTAAATTTTAGTCATCAAGAAGCAGACACGTACTTTTTATGCGGTATCGTGAGTACATAATACAACAAAGACAATTTAAGTTTAAGATTATAAACATTTGATTATAATTTATTAGTAAAGTATAGGTATATTCGTAATTTCCATTTTCAATTATTATTTTTCTACATCAATTTTTTTATTGCTAATGGCTGTGGCTCTTTTAAAAATAAAAAATTAATAAATATATATCTATCAATTTTTCTAATAATTTTTTGCTTATAAACTTCACTGAAAATAAAAACCAGTCTCTGTGCATTTCATTAATTGTCAATTGACATATTAAGTTTACCAAATTATTTAGATAAACTAATTAAAATTAATCAAAAATTACCCATTTAGATAAAATGAACAGGTAACTGGTAGGTACCTAGATCATATTAGTATTAGGACAATATATTAACATAAAGGTCAAGTTTAAATTCATTATTTCTAGACATTCGAAGTTCATATATCTGTATACAATATGAAAGCTGGTATTTTGTATTGATTAATAATTTTAAAATATTTGAAGAGGTATACAATTAAATTACTATTAGTAAATCTACTATTAAATCGACTGTCTAAAGTTAATGCGGTATTATAACCTATTAATATTGGTATGCGTTATGCGTATTACGTACAATATAAAAATGCATGTGAATTCTTTCTGTACAATACCTGATTAATATTTTAGATTTTTAATAATTTTTCACTTAAATTAAAAATAATATTTGAAATGTTAACTATTCTGAAAGTAGTACCTACTTTACGTAAATATACTGTACATGGGTGTAGGTACAATAAAAATATTTTGCATAATTATTAAAAATTACTTTAAACGCATCGTACTATTTAAAAAAATAATGTAACAATACATTATAATAAATCGATTTATAATAATGTAGGTGTAGATAGAATTAGAAAAAATTAGTAGGTGATCTCAAATTACATATTTCAGGCATTTTAATTTTAAAAAAATCACTATCTATAAATGACCTATAAATAAACAGCATGCAAAAGCGAGGTGTACTCTGCGCAAACGGGCAAAAACCGATCGACCCACATTAGCCATATACGGTATCTTCTATTTGATCAAACGACACGGCCATATATAGAATAAATACAATGATGAATCACAGATTGATACAGGAGGCCATCTGTTGGTACTGTATTAAAATCAAGGATTTCGTCAAAAAAAAAACTCCCTTCATCACGTATAATCGGCAATCGGCTTTATTACTATAATTTAACAATATTTAACTAAATAAGGAATTGCAAAAAGTGACTAGGTACCTATATATTATATATTGACCCGTTTAATTATAAATGTATACATTATATTTGTAGAAATCATTTACCATTACAAAACTCATCTACATAAATCATAATTGTTACCAGATGATAGTATAAATGTCAAATGTTATGTATAATTAATAGATAAAATAACATTTTTCAATAGATTCTAGTAATTCAAGATTTAATTGAAATCTAAAAGAAATGCTTTACATTCATTAAAATATTATACAGTTATTAAAAGATGCGTGGTAGATTTTAATGTAAAGTTCTTTAAAAATTGGCGTAATAATAATAATAATAATAAATATGTTGCGAAATAACGAATTACTTACATAACAAATAGATTACTTATTATTCTTATTTAGGTAGGTAAACCTACTTCTATATTTTATATCATTTTTTATATGGGTACTTAAGGTAGATTAAGTACCTTATATATATATATATATATATTTATATATATATTCATATATATATTTAATATCATCAAATAGATGTACCTATTTGAATAATTAATAATATGGATTTTTGTTTTGATGATGTAAATAAGGAAAAAATAATTATTATTAAAATTCAAACATTGAGTAATCTTTGTGATGGTGTCATTTAACAATAATAACAATAAACGTAAATTGATTATTTGCAGGTACCTAAATAGTATATATTCTCTTGAATTTTGGTATAGGTGTAAATACGTTTATAACAGATATCTGTTAATTGTAAACGTTAATTTTGAGGAAAAAATACAGTTGTTCTGTATTGTTAAAAAAAAAAAAATAGATATAATTATGATAATTATATATGATTATCATTTTAGTCGTGTCAGAGGTTATGGGATATATTAATTATTACCTACATATAAAAACTACTTTAATGACTGCAAAAATAGCAAAAATGATATTGTCTTAATAATAATAACTGTTCACATAATCACATAAAATGATGGCTACGGCGGATATGATGCGAAGTATATTATATTCCACACAAATTGAATGTACATCTCTATTCTCCATAATAACACTGTTAGGCGTTAACGAGAGTTGCCACTACACAAATGCAATTAGCAATATTCATAGTTAATCGGCTAAGACAAATGGGTACTATCATAATTTTTTATTGTACTACGTATTTCTCTATTCCGTTTATAGACTAATTATTATTAGTAATTAGGTACAACCATATTATATAGTCCATGGCGGTGGTCGTAAGACGGGGCGAGTTTTAGAGATGTAAATTACGCCTACGCAATGACTTTTTTTTTTTTTTTAACTTTGGTATGTCGAGGAGTTATTTGAAAAGGACGCGTTATCTTTGTGTTGGAAGGAAAAACCGGTTCGGCCGTAGCCACAGAACGGGCGAGTGTAGGTGCAGTGAATATTATATATCTGAAAAGACAACGAGTATAACTGACATTTTATCAACGAGGTATGTACGCGCGAGTCATCTGATAGGTATTATATTATGATTTTGTACGTATTTCTACCTATACATAAAAAAAAATATAGGCCCGACCACTAAAGGAATACGAGTACCAGCCAGAGTAGGTACTTTTAAATATTATGCTCAATAAATAATTGTATTCGTGGAATCGTGTGTTATCATCGCGCGTATAAAGAAAATTACGTAATTTTTGCCTATTTTTAAAAAAAATACCATAAACATAAGTGTCGATGGGAGTAAATAACCAGCAATGCATGTGCGAGTATAACGATTAATGACTAATGAAAAATAATAATTATGGACGTGTGTCGATAATTATTCGCATATTATATATTATACTGCATATAGTTTTCAAGCTTAAAATGTTATTACGTATTCTGCACTTGTACTTTGAATATAATATTATGTATTATGTTTATATTATAATAACTTTCAAACTGGACGAGACGGACATCAAAAAGCTGTAAGTCGCCGCATTTGTATGCATATGGTTAACGGTAATATTATAGGGTCGTTAAGTTAACGCACTCCTTGAGCGAGTCCTTATCTGGACGCGCAGGAATTTTAGTCGAGACGAATTTTTCGTTCGTCGCCATACACCACGACGCCGATAAAAAAAGGACGTCTAAAATAACACATACACACACACACACACACACACATCGATATTCGGTAAAAAATCACGTTCGAATGTATCGCCGCGGGAATCGATCGGAAAACGAGAACGAGGAACGAAAAAAAAAAAAAAACAAAAAAATCCGTTTTCACAATAATGTCAAAATTTTATTTGTTGTAAACGGACGACGCGAGCGAAATATAATTTATCTAATTGGACTCGGTTATAACCGAGGTTAGGTTAAGTTATAACTTATAATATCGGGTTACCATACGATATATTTACGTCCACCGGTACCTATATTATACGACTGCGTGTGGTATATAATATCGTACTATATACAGTGTGTTTATCATAACGTTTACAGTTATATTTCGTTGTTGAATACAATAATATTATATTGTATTTTTTTACTATTTTTTTTTTTTCTGCCGACATCGTGCCGTATTCCATTAAAACG
Source organism: Pemphigus obesinymphae (assembly GCA_025469235.1). Taxonomy (NCBI): domain Eukaryota; kingdom Metazoa; phylum Arthropoda; class Insecta; order Hemiptera; family Aphididae; genus Pemphigus; species Pemphigus obesinymphae. The sequence continues at coordinate 2,048 of JAIPRL010003385.1, read as the reverse complement.
CACGCGACGTGCAATAAAGTCGAGTGCACTGTCGAAAAACGTAATCGAATTAAACTAATTGGATTTATCCGGAACGACCGTGGACTTTGGAGCCCTGGGTGCGTCTGACCTATATAAGTAATACTATGTTATTATGACCCGGAACATTTTGTTTTCCGCGTAAAATCCCCCCAATCCCCCCCGGGTGGCGAAAAGACTGCGAGATGGAGGGCGGTCGCGGATGCTGCGCCGTGTGGCCCACAGGCTCTCTGGCCGTCGCATACGTCACAACACGGCGTTTATTTATCGTCAAAGGATCAATATAATATGCATAATGTATTCTATAATATATATACCGACGTGCGTCTGTTTGCGTGCTCCACGGTGGTACAACGGACGGTTCGGAACCTTGGAATTTATTCCGTTACCGGTCGGAAAACAACAAATTCGTCATACCGCCGTCGTCGTTCTTTATTGTCACGCGTCCGAATCCAACTCGACTATATCGCACCAACCTTGATTGCGATTCACAATAAAATACAATATTTTGTGGGTAAAATAATGAACGATTCCACCTGTTGGGGTTCCGGTGAGACGCAAGGCGCCATTTCCTCAGCAGCAGCGACCACCTGTTGTACCCAGCGCATAATACATATTGTTATATATTATTTGCCGGCACTCCGGAACAATGCCGAGAAATTATTAAAAAAAAGGGCCGTTAAAACGGTTGGCGAGGTGTACGTGCCAATCTCCAGTAACCGGCATTTCCAACGAGATTCGAGGTCAAACATAATATACCTACCCATAACATAATAGAATGTATACGATGTATGTACGTACTGCACGGCGTACACATAAATGCTTTCTCTAATCAACATAAACTCGTATTATGCCGTGAATACGCACGCAATTAAAGTTTAATCGTTTTACACGAAAATCGTCCCATCGAGTTTATAACAATAATGTTATTAATTTTGTATACGCGTGTTTACAAACGAACGGACATTTGTGGGAATCAAACAGGTGCCGGGATCTCGGTAAAATAATATAATACCTATTATAAAAATAAAAGTAAGTACTAACTAATGATAATTATTATAATTATATACGATAAGCTTCAACGACAATGTGCCCATCCATATAATGTAATGCATAATATTATAACGAGTACCTATGTATAGGTGCATTCTAATATAGAATGAAAATAATACGGAAAATTGGTGGACGAGGTACACCACTCACTTTGCGTTGTGCTTCAGCGGCGAAGCCAGACTTGGTGGCCCTGTTGTTTGCCATTTTTGTGTGGTTTGAATACGACGAGAAAAAAAAAAAAAATGAAAAATAAATCGAATAAAACGCGACGGATCAGCTATGTTTCACAACGTGACGGAGTTTGACGGCGGTGCGGCGCGACGGCAGACGTACGTGACGGACTGGTCCAAGATAACGACTGATTCGAACGTCGGCGGCGGGTGTGGAGTGCGAACCGGACTGTTCTGTACGGTTTTATTACGTTCGCCGCCAGCCGAACCTTACCGACGCGTCGGCGGCGACGACCGCGACACTACACAGTGCAGCCCAGTAGTGCCCACCATACGGCACGGGTTTTGAGTATAACCATAATATTATATTATTATTATTTATTATTATTACCTATATAAAACTATAATATACGTTATAATAGCTATTATTACAGACTCCTATAATAATAATAATAATAATAATAATACTATAACATATAATACGTCGTTACGACGAATAATTAGTCATTACAAGTGTGTTAAAATTTAAATTGGATTTCTATTATTAGGCATATAGTACTGTATATATTATAATATATATATATATATTAATTATATATTTACAATTTATAAATTCCGTACCGTGTGATGTGTACATTAAGTGTTTTCGATTAATAAAACGTTTCCTCAAATTACAGAAAGCTATAAAATAAAACAAAAAAAAAAAAGCAATGGCTATTAACCGACTTGCTGACTTGCTTTGTGTGGGGGGGGGGGGTACTCTGTCTCAAGCTTGTGCTTCTACCAGAGGGTTGGATGTATCAGGAG
>JAIPRL010003384.1:0-47569 GCA_025469235.1 Pemphigus obesinymphae | reverse complement strand
AAAAATGATATTGTTGATGCTTGAAAATCTCTAGTATTTATGCGTTTATATTGTCTCCTTTTTTGAAATGCAACTATCCTTTAATATTCTCGCCATTGGATGGATAATTTAATATTATCAGTTAATCTATTGATAGTGGAAAGCGCCAGACGGCTTAACGAGTAAAATAATTATGCTATATAATATTTTAATTATTTGTAAATGATCACGTACAGTTAGGGTACTCAGTTCATTAAAACATGTAATACTTGAGTATTTATAAATAACTATTGTCTAACAATCGACTACTAAAATAACACAAACATTTCTTCAAAATGCAATTTTATTCATTCGTTTTTTTTTTTTTTTCATTATTTTCGACAATGTTCTGTTTAACATCACTTTTATAGTCAGGAGCAATAGGGTGAACATTTAATTTGAAAAAAACTCAGGAACACCATTAGCAGGATAACATACGGTAAAGTGATGCAACGAAGAGGGCCAGTAAATTAATATCGGAAATCCTACAGGGATTTGCAGCAGGACTCCGTCAAACCGCAGAGCGTAATACCCCCCTGCGCGTGCATTGAATTATTTCCACAAATCCTTTTCATCGCCACCGTGTTGAGAACACACACTCACAATAGGGAACTCAGAATTAATAAAAGAATAAACCAAAAGTAAATACTGGACACGTAGTTCATAAAATTTCTAGGAGTCCAAAACATAAATATCTCAAACCATCTCGGTTTCCAGAGTTGTTAAAATATATTATGGTTAGCACAGTTTATATAATATATCAATATGTCAAATTGTATAATATTTCTTATACTATTTTTAAATAAACAGTTTGTACAGTATTTTAGATTAGGTATACAGGCAAATCGTTTTAATATTTTTTTTCTATAATGAATTTATTTTATTGGAATTTTTCATTTTCACGAGAATGTTATGGAACCCGGGCACAAATTTTATTGAAAAACGATAACTATTCATTTGTCAGTCATCATAGTTTTCAATTTCTTTTTGATGTATTTTCCATATGTATAAAGGAAAACTACATGCCCGTCAAATTGACGTCAGAATATTATGCAATAACTGGTATTAAACATTTTATAAATATGTACTTAATAGATCTTATTATACTATTTTATATTTAAAGTTCTGAGGAAGTAAATGGTAAACTTCAAGATAAGAGGGAAGCTGTCAAGGGTAAAAGATTGAGGATTAGTAGGAGTAAAACAGAATATAATGAGTATGATTTTAGATAAAAGGAACGTGAAGCGAATAAGGAAAGGTAAGTAGTGAAGTTGAGTGGGAACGAAGCGGGTTTGGTTGAGGAGTTCAAGTGTTTAGGAAACGTTCTATACAGAAGGTTTGTGGTTTCGAAGAAGATATAAAACACGGGGTAAAATGTGGATAGATGTAGTTTAAAGAAGTATTAGATAATTTGTGGAGGAATGCAATCGAATCGATCATTTTAGAAATCCGTCAAACGACAAAACAACAAAAAAAAAAACCCGAGTTAGTGTTGATTTATTAATTTTTGAGAGAACGGAACGAGACGGGAATGAATTCCATTTTTTCAGGAACGAAAAAACGAAACGCATTCCTGTTTAAAAATAACGTTGACGACACACCGTATGGGCACAACAATTTACCGATTAATATACAACGCGAATAATAATTGCACATAAATGTCACCGGTATGTCCTAGAACCCAAGATTGGGAACGGTGGACTACTCCCTTCGTACAAAAATATGGTCCTCGGAGGTGATGGTATGGAATCTTAGAGCGCACCGATACCCGTGCTACACGTCACTATCCACTTACTCATCTCGGACTAAAAAAAAAAGAATAAAAACCTCGAGAATTTGTTAAGGGAGCTCTCGCGCACGCCCCTCTCGAACCCGCCCAGGAGATGTATGGTACGTACGTATATATACAGCGGTAGATTTGGGGAGGGACGCAGGGGAACCGGAGCTACTCTTCGTTTTTTTCGTGTTTAACAGCGTACCCCTTAATTTATTTATCGAGGAACGCAATGTTTGTTTTACATTTTATTCGACATTTTTAAAAACTATAATTTTTTTCGGGAAAAATCGTGAAATTACGAAAACGAATGTTTTTTTTTTGTCCTTGTCACGTAATGAGTTTTATAGACAAATTTAATAAATTTAATAAGACAAAAACATGAACACGATATAAAATGTTGAATAGTCGATCTTATTAAATCATATTGGTATCATATAGGTAATAAATAACCTTCATTATCCGTGAACGGCTAAAACCCAACAACGATGTAAATGTTTTTTTGATTTTTCTACTCTATTCGTGTTAAATATATATAAAAATGTCCCCCGGTCAAGAAACTTTGGATAGGGGGTCCAAAAGTCCTCCACGGTTCAATTTTTCTCTAATATGTCCTGATTTTTCAACCATTTTTCCTCATTTTTTTTCCTCCCCCCAATTCAACCACTGTATATAATAGTACGCGCATCATGTGTGCGCGCGTAAAGAGGGACCGCGAAAACATAGTATATTATATAAAGTAGTGGTTTTTATTTCCGCCTCGTTCGTTCGGTGTAACGTTATATACCATTATATACCTATATATACCACAATACTTTCCCCTAACCACGTCGGTCGAGGGCCGTCAGGGACTATATATATATATATGGTATTTTATTAGAAATTCATTGCTTCGAGATGCAATATGTACGTATATAATACACACACACACACATATATGTATTTATATATATATATATATGTGTGTGTGTGTGTGTGTATATATAGGGAGCTTTATTATTAAAAAAAAAAAAAAAAAAAGGAAAAAACCGCAACGCTAAACCGCGCGCGCAAGTGCCATAGAGAAAACCGTATAGAATGCGAGACGGAGAGAGCGAGTGAGAGTGAGAGGAGTAGACGGGAGAGATCCCCTTTTTCGGGTCCATTCAAAGTCAACGTCCTGGAAAATCGCGTCTTGTGCCGGCTCTCTCGCCGTGTGTCTAATCCAAACTTTCAAGTAGGCACTACTATACTATACACCGGCCCCGTCACCGCCCCCGCGCAAAAATACCACATAATATGCATTGGATGTGTACGGTCGTCGCGGCGGTCGTGACGGGCAAATCCCGAGAGGGTTTCACGAGGTTTTCGCCTAATGACTCGGCGGTGTATACGCCAACGCGTAACAACTGTTCTTTCATAACAATATAATATTATAAGCCGACAACAATAATGTATGTGTTTTAAAGAAGTATGTTATATACGAGAATATCGGTTTGGATGTAGTATTTTCGTATGAAAAGGTTCTTTTTTTTTTGTTGGAAAATTCGCTTTTTTTTTAAAAAAAAAAAAAAAGAAACGGAATTAGAAAGTTTAAAGGCTCGCGCATCTTTTAAAGGGATGTCAGCAAGGGGCTCTTTTTAAGGGGTTCTGTGTAGGCAATTTTTAGACGATTTAAAAAAAAAATCAATATCGTTTATAACAACATGCGAGAATATCTTCGAAACATGGAACGATAAACAAATGATAAAAACAAAATTATCTAGTGCCTTACGGAGCCCGTTTTCCGATATAAGTATTTAAACACGTTTTACGAATTGTTAAGAACCCAACATTTTTATCGTAAAAATATCGTAAAAAACCTCCGTAAACCGCTACACAACGCTGTTATCTATAATTCGTTTTTCGTCGTTTCATGCTTCTAAGATGTTTATGAGTTGTTGAAAATGAGAAATGCTAACACGAGCTTTTCGTTAAAACTCGTTTGCGCTGACATCCTCTTAAGCTATAAATCAAGTTTCTGCGAACGTTGTTACCGATTTCCAGAAAAGTAAAATGTTCTAAATCGCTCGAAACTATAAGGTATACACGTATTTGTCAGTATGAAAATTAACGAGTAATAGATCCAAACTATAAAACAATACGTTAGTATGGAAAGGTGCCATCTCCACCAATAGTCACTACCATCGTTGATACGATATTATTACAAATTATAAACAAATTATATGATAGTATGAATAGGTTCTATTTACTATATTACATTTTTATTTCGTTAAATATTGTATATCATAACAAAATCTTAATTTACGAGTAAAATATTTTATTTCAAACTTTCGAATTTTTTCAGAGAAAAACAATCTCATAAAAACGATTTAGGACCTTTTCATACTAAGCCCATGATTAGTAGATTGATGTAGTATTTATGTACATATGAATTTTTCCGACAGAAGGTCCGAAGTAAGAGTTTTCTTGTACGGGAGTTTTTAATGGGAAATTTGTTCTAGTTGATACTATATTCAAGTGATTTTTTTGATTTTCCTAGTGGCTTGTAAAAGCTTAACGAAAAACTACATTTTATAATAAGGGAAATATCACGAAAATTATTGTTGTAAATTAGAAAATAATTAACTAGTCATTGTTACCGGACTATTATATTATTATATTATGTAATATATAATATTAATTAGAAACTATACCAAACAAGACAAATTGGAAATTGCCAGAAACTTTAAATTTACGCCAAATATTTACTATTGCGCTTGTTTATTGATGTATTTCTTATTATCCATATACTTACGAGTATATGATAGTAGTTATGCGAGAAGTGGGAAGAACTCAAAATGTATGTGTCCAGCCGAACTATGAAGTTAATGATCGAATTTGAACCCAAACTATAGTTTTATGTCAAATTCGTACCAGTAACACCCCGAAGAAATATTCAAGGAGGGAGTGCCGATGAAATGCTTTCTTGGATACGTAAATAAGCGGAAAAAAAATATCAATTTTTTCTGTAAACTAATCCATACATTTACGACGAAAAAAAATATTGTTAGGTTAGTTTAGTGTCGATTAGAAAAATGTCCGATGTTTGAATAGTTAGTCCAAGTTCGAACTCTTCAATCAAGTTCGGTTCGATTCGACTTTTTACTACTTAAGTTCAATCCACTCATAAGTACCTAATACTCATGTTATATACACAGAGCTCTCAAAATCGTTTTATCGAAAGAAATGATTCGTTATTGCTTTTAAATTCAATATATAAACCACCAGTATCCTATACCCAACGGTTGAAGTGCTTCCACCCCCAACTGATCAGCTTTTATTATATTTGTTGTTGTTATTATTGTCGTATAAAACACATGTGTGGGTTTTTGAACGTGTCAAATAAGTTGACTAGGAGCAAAAATGAAAACAAAATGTTCGTAAAACATTTCCCAAAATTCGATGACAGAAGAAACTAACTTTAGATTTCTTTCAATATACCAAATACAACGTGAAATATATATTGCTTACAAGTGAATAACCTTTTTTTTTTAAACATATTTAAACAACTGTAACTCTTTTGAAAATTAATTTTTCTAAAAAAAAAACTCCCGAAGTGCCCTGGAAAATGCAGTTATTTTTTAAAAATTTCGATAATATTGAAAGATGAAAATTATTTTCAAACTAAGCGAACGTGAACGTACCTGCGAAAATCATCTGCGTAGTATCCTCTCGAAAATATTTTAAAAATATAAACGTCAAAAATTTTAACATTAGAAACAATTGTCAACTGTGTATAAGAAAACGGACTGAAAAATGCTTTTTTAAATGTTAATTTTCCGGACCGAAAAGAACTTCCAAGAACTTTGTTCTAATTTTTTTTTTTTTACTTTTTTGGAAATGTTCTTTAAGTAGGCAGCTACATGTTTTGTTTTTCCTGTTGTACGGTTGGCTAATGAAATTTTAAAATATCTGTACTTGGTTAAGAGGGAAGGTGGCAATCGCCCATTTTTGCCTTTAACCTATGCAAATACGTCAGGCATACATTATATAAAAACAAGAATACGCCATTTGGAATAACCAAACTTCTCGGAAATATCAGGACGATGATATTATTTTTACATTATTATATATTTGTCGTCTACGTATACTCGTATGAGACTGATATATAAGTACAATATTGTGTTACATGCATACACGCAGTATTTTTTGGTATTGTAATATAATACGAAATCATATTTTCGAAAATCGAGTTGTAAGTCATGATGCGTGTATTTTTGTTTTTAACAAACGCGCATTATAACTTGGGTTCTTTTCAGTATCTAGAGCTTTTTTTTTTTTTTTACACGCTATATCTAAACTATATTAAGTATTTAAATGAGTACTAAATTTTTATTTAATAAAATAACCGTTCAAATACAGATGGTAAAAGTTCTCGGACAGAATAGTGCATAGTTATTATTATTATTGTACATATGAAAGTAAAAATAAATTATTGTGATCGAAAAACGATTTTGAGCGAAGTTTGGTATGATATTATTCCTTATAAAACGATTTTCTGTTACTTTCTATAGTCTTACTTTATATTTAAACAAAAAATACGGTTAAAATTGACAAATAACCTCTTTAAAGTACCGACAAAAAATAATGTATATCTGTCAGAAATGTTTTCGAACCCAAAAATACTATTTGACCCGAAAAATCTATACAAACATAAAAAAAACTTTTCCAAAATAAAAGGTGACAAGTAGGGAGTGGAAACAATCCACTCTCGTCGAGTAGGATACTAAAGGCAGTGGATATATATAAACTATTTTAAGCAAAACATGGTGTATAATAACATAACTATAACTTTATTTTAAAACGTCACCGTAATATGTGTAGTAATCATGACAACTTGTTGATATTTTCCTATTTATAAAGAATGTTCGTTATAAAAAGGACTTTTCCTTTACACTTAATATGTAGAATACCAATTGGGAAAATAAAAATGAAAAAAAAACTCTTTACTCCAATAAAAATATATTCATTAACAAAATTTACATTTAAATAGATATTTTTTTTTTTTTGCAATTTATCTGCAGATTTTTAAAAAATAATTTTTGACATAGAATTATCATGGATCGCTCATTTATACTTTTGAGTTTGTAAAATTGTGAACATATGAAAGTTTTTCTTTTGAAGACATTTGGAGCAGAAAATATAGTACAATACAGTCAATATATTATTAGGTATGTATAGGTTATCTTGTGTTGTAAATCAATGAACGTTAGTGCATGTGAGTAAAATATTATAAATACTCCATACACTTTTACGAAATTTGGCCTCCTTCGCAAATTATTACAAAACTGCATAAAGGAAAAAGATATTTTTTTTAATAGGTACTCCCAGTATTCTGATTGAACCTTTTTACTAGGTTATATAGGAAAAATTTGTAACGTTTTACAACTTAATATAATATGATATATATTTATAACTTAATATATACTTAATGAAAAATGTTATTGTTTTTACAATAAACTTGATTTTTAAACTTATTAAATTAAAATAAAACAAAAAATAATTTTTCCCACATAACCTAGAAAAGAGGCTTATCCATCAATCTCGTTGGAGATCAAAAGCCCATTATTGTTTATATATATTTATTTTTCGTCAAGAGTTAAAACAAACGAGAATAGTCAATAATTGACAAATTTTTATTATTTACTTATATGTTAAGACGTAATTGAATTTTTTAAAAGCTCATTTTATTTCCCGTCAGGACTTAAAATTTTTACATGTTCTTTATGAATGTAGAGAAATTAACAAAAAATTATCAAAAGTACCTAATATTAAAAAAATTTCCAATCGTCTATGGTATTTGACGTCTGAAACGATTAGATGAACATTTATTGACGACGACATATTCAACTACACAAAAACTTGAAAGGCTCAATCATTAAAGATTTATATTGAAAATGTGAAGTCAAAGAATATGACAGTATGATAAAACATTAGAATTAAAAGCCAGTAAAATACTGAATATTTTGTGTTAAAATACAGAATAATTTATTTCGTGTAACACTCAGAATTTTTTTAAACGATTTATTATAAATGTTTATTTTATGGAATCACTACCTTCTTCCTGTCAAAATAATTTAGAATACAAACAAGGATATGAAATAGTTTGTAATTTAAAAGTTATAAATAATAGATACTGTGGAACGAGCTGTTAAATTCATTGAAGAGTGAGATGAGAAAAATTAAGAACATAAACCATATACACTTCAAGTTGTCACACAGTACTGGAAACGATTTTCAAATGATAATTTAAGTAGGTACTTTAATGGAATAACGATTTTTTTATAATAAATATTAAACATATTATATTGCAATTATTAAATTTAATTTTTATCAATTTATTATATAGGTATTATTAACTATAAACTAAAAAAAAGCTTGACATTGAAGAAGAACATGATTTTGAACTTTGAGCTTGGACTAAACTTAAAGAATCGACTTAAAATTTTGTATACTTCAATTTTAAACATATTAGATTTAAATTAGAGATCGATTTAAAAAAAAACTGTGCAAAAACTATCAATATGACTATGGACCAACCTATTATACACAATATTCAATACGATAATCGGATATTGGGAAGTACGTGTAAATTAATATTCCACTTATTTATTAGTATAAAAAAAAAAAAAAACGGGGTTGTCCAATAATCTTAATTCCATATTTACAATAAAATTAGATTTTTTTTTTTGTCACACTTTCATTAAAAAAGAAGTTCAAGAACATTTATAAAGATTAAAATGAAAAACTTAAAGATTGTTTGTTGATAAACTGCATAATTATAAATGCACTTAAAATATGCCGTTTTGAAGTAATTGCATATAATATTTGAATATTTTTCCTAAATATATAATATCAAAAAGTTAAAACTGATTTGAAACCAGTTTATAAGTCCCGGATATTTGGGAACAATATTCAAAATTTCAGGTTTCTACAGGAAACCAAAGCAATAAAAATTTAGTGAATCTGTGTTATGGATTTTAGTAATATTATTCATAGGAAAATTTAAACCCACAGTTTAAAATTTAAACATTTCCTGTTGTTATGGATTAAACCCACTCCCCCCAGGTTATGGGTAATGACTTAGTACCCCACATTTTGAGGAAATTCAAATTCCGTGTATAGATATTTAAGACCCTAATTTAATCAATATCGATTTACAATTTCATGAGTTTTGATTTTCTTTTTTATATATCGTATTTAGATCAATTAGAATCAAAACCTATTTAAGCCCGAGTTAAAAATCTGGTTAACACAAAATACACCGAATCCATTATTAAACCAAAAATCAAACAAAGTCATAAAATTATTTAAAAAATCCATTATCAAAAAATGTTTGTAATTTTCCAAAATTCTGATTATTTAAATTATGAATTTTATATCCGGTAAACAGTAGATAATTTAGCCAATACACAAAATTATTAACAGGTAGCTAACAATTTTTTTTTTTTGTATTTTTACTCAAATATAATAGGCTTACGATTTTGATGTTAAGTCCTTACTTTTGAATAGTAATTACTAGTACTATAAATGCTTGATACTGCACACACATCATAAGTCGGTACCTATACTTATAATAAATTCTATCTTGGTGTAGTGAAATTATTCATTTGTACAAATGTAATAAGTCCGGATTAATATTACATGTGTGCAGTGAACATAAAAACAAATATTAATATTTTAACAAGATATAAAATTGTATTAAATTCACTAAGTCCCCTTCCAATTTTTTTTTTTACTACTTTATCATTATCAAGTCCACATCATTTTTTATTAAATAATTTGTCAACAAATGCAAAATGTGTCATATGTTTGAAATAAATTTATAATAAGGCCACTCGTCCACCAAAGTAACATGACACGTAATATGACGCGTGATATGACGCGTGGTATGACGTGTGATATGATGCGTGATATGACACAAAATTTTAACATTAACGGGAGTGATATTAAATTGACGTGATATAACCATAATGAATTTTGAATACATTATTTTGATTCTTGGGTGGCAATTTTGTCTTTGAGAGTACATTCATAATATACTATGTATAACGTATTTTATTGAATTGATTACTTAGTTAGATACCTTTACAAGAAAAAAATAGTTTCGAAATAAAAACGTGCTGTTTGAGAATTCGCAATTTGTAATTTGTATGATAATCATTCGTTTAACAGTTATCACGTAGAAATTTTGGATTAAAATCGATAATTTTCATAAATACCTCAGAACAAAAATTTTAATAAAATCGATAGCTGAATAAAATTTTATAAATTTTATACATAGAGTATAAATCATATGATTGCTTATTGCCTATTTTAAACAAAAAAATAAGTACGTATTATTCGCTGAATGCAAGGTGGCGGTCAAATGACACGTGACAAAAGTATTCGATATAAATATAATTATAAAAATATAACACTCAAAAATCCCATTCTGTGAGCCCGCCATAAATTTAAAACGATAGTTTCTATATTATATGAATTAGTATTTTTTTTGGTAAAATATATATTTTGTCAGTAATTAATTATTTAATACGAACGTATTATTTTTAATCACGTTTGAACTTGAACGTGAACAAGTTAAATTTTTACGAATTGAACGTGAACGTGAAATAATTGAATTTTCAAATAAACGTTCCAAAAACATGTGCGTGAAGTTTACCCCCCCCCCCCCAATTCTTCCTACAAAATTAAATTTGATGTACAAATTTTGCAATTTTTATGCATTTATGCAGCTACAGGCATGCGTTTGAAAAAAAATTGCAAATCGTCGTGGGAAACGCAATTTTCAAAAAACCCATTAGAGGGGTTCAGCCCCTATTTTAAAACAATTTGTACTGCACACTTTTACAATAGAAATATATGATGGGCTTTGCCCCCACCCTTATTACATCACCGTTATTTTTATTACTATAAATGTAATGAAAATAAATAAATATAAAAGAATATATTTTTTAAATAAACTCAAGAAAATGAAGACTCTAATGGAAAATTCTTACTTAAATATTATATTTGTATACAAAAAAATGTATTTTTCAGTACACATATTTTTTAATTTGTACTACACATTTACATTTTCGTATTGCATACTTTGTGTCGTAGTGCACACTAAAATAAGGCTTAGAGGATTAATTTAACGTGAAGTTTCTGCCTCCCCCCAACCTTATTTTGAGAATTGTGGGTTCCACGACGAATTTCACAATTATTTCTCAAAGACATGCATGTATAGTTGTATAAAGTTGCAAAATTTCAATAGGTACAGATTTGAAATTTGTATGAAGGAGTGGATGGAGAAGGGCCGGCAGATTCACGCACGTTTTGAACACTAGTCGTCATAGTATTGCTCATTTAGCAGGTATAGGTACTATAAACATGAAAATTGTTTGAAAAAAATAATCCTTTTGCAGGTTTTCGGAAGAATTCAAAATCCCCAAAACATCTTAGGTGGAATACACAGAAATCTAAAATATTTATAAACTCGTTTTTCGGTTTCAACTCCCTCGATAATAATATTTATAATACAATATATATATATATTTTTTTTTTTTTCGAAAAAAAAAAATAAAAATGTTTATTTTTTAATTTCTATAACACTGGTTTAGACCGATCAAAAAATAATAGGTACCTAATAATGTATGATTGGTATATATTGGTATTACAAAGGTGGGCAAGTTAAGTTAAGTTAAGTTAGCCTAAATGCCATCAGTTAAAAGTTAAGAGTTAATCAAAAACAAATTTAACTGATTAAGTTAATTTTCAAGACTTTTTAAAAATTATTCAAATATTTAAGAGTACATTTATCCACTACCTATGTACTTTTTTAATATTAGGTACTGGTTACCTAAGTTGTATTAATAGTTATTATTAAATATACAAATTATACACCCTTTAATAATAATAAATATTTGACTTGGGTTTTTAGCTGTAGGTAAGTATTAGTGTATATATATAGGATTTTTTTTTTTTTGATATCTACTTAGTAAATAGCTTACTAAATTATAATATATTAGCAGTTATCAAAATAAGAATTACGGTTCAAAACTATTTTAAATTTATTAACTTAACCGAATGATTATAAAAATTAACGATTAAAAGTTAAGTTAAGCCAACGATAATTTAAACAAATTAATTAACCGGTCGAGTTAAAAGTTAAGTAAAAAATACATTTTTAACTAGTAAATAATGCCCACCTTTGTATATATATATATATATGGGAACGGTGGAACTCACGGGAACCCCGAGTGATGGCAGCGAAAAAATAACAATATTAATAATGGGGGTGGGGGTGGGGGGGGGTTGGAAATGGAAACTATAATATTATATACGCTTCGTTTGTGCCGTTTTTCGTGGCACAAAAAATATATATATGTGGCGATAAATAAATAAAGAAAAAATTGAAATAAAAATAATGGTCGACGCCGTTTTGCAGCCGGTATAGTTATCGTGTATATGCACACCGCACCGATATAATATACGATATTATATTAATGTGTACGTATATTATGTGCACGACGCGTATACATACATACATACATACATATATATATATATATATATATATATATAAATAGATTTATACAGGTATTGTACTGGAAGTGATTTTACACGCGTATACCGGTGCACGAAAAGGTCCGCTGCTAAAATAAACCATTCTCTTTGTGCGAGCGCGTATTTACTCAAAGTATTATCTACGGCGAACGGGTGAGATATCCCCTATTATAATAGTATGCGTGCGGCCCGACATCAGCCGGTGGTTCGGGCGCATGTATCCAAAACGTATATATATATATATATAATAATGATAATGATGATAATAATAATAATAATAATAATAACAATATATGGTACGGACACGGGAGCTGGGCAAATTTACCGGGCCCAACGTGAATTTACGACCCGGAAGATTGCAACATTTAGGTACGGCCTTGAGGCGAAATCGCACTACGCAGGCTTTCGGGTTAAATTTAGAGTTTAAATAACTTCTATGAAATTTAAAGAGAAGAATATTTTCGATCGAACCTCACAAGCTTTTTGTAAAATATCGTCTGACAAAAATGTTAAAGCTGTTTAAAAATATAATAATGCCGTGATATTTTCGTTTTCACACAACATTTTATATTACAAAAAGCCCATGAGGTTCACTCGAAATCATACTTCTCGTTAAATTCCATGATAAATAGGTGTTAAAGCTCTAAATTATACCGAAAAGCCATAATTTCAATTCTGCGTTGTATGATTTTGCTATATAGGGCCAATTATAAACAGACGGAGACAAACAAATGCGGGTATAACGTCCTCTAGACAGGACCATGATACCCGTATTTGTTATCTCCGTCTAATCAACTATTAATATACTAAATTTACGTTCAGAATTTGTACCATGAATTTGCCATTTTTAATATTGGAATAAATTTACCCATTATCAAATTTAATAATCAAATACGAAATTATTATCTATGATGTAGCCTCGTTCTATTTTCCAAAATTTTAGTGGCAAGAAAAATATAATATGTATTTTGATGAATGTGTTTTTAAAATAGTTATATATCTTTAAAAAATTAAAATGTTGAATAAAGAACGACGCTACAGCATAGATAATGAGCTCGCCATAATTTTAGTAATAGGTTAATCTTATATGGTTATATAACCATATATATATGGTAAGGGGTTTGGGGCTTGCCCCCAACGAGAAGCAAAGCTTCTCCTCTTATATACATATAGATGACAAAAACAGCATTATTTATTGTTTAATTCACCTACCCGTTTTGCCACCAATCGATGCGTATTCCTTTACTGTTACCGTCTATTTTACCGTTAGCTATTCTTCAGTAGTTTTGAGATTTTTACGCATTTAGTTCCTCTGTGCTGTCGCCTTTTCTCCGAGTTTTCGACGTCAGAAAGAAAAAACGTGTTTTCCTATTCTCCAATATTCTGTTATCACTCGACGTTTTCCTGCACCGTAGTGTTATCGCTCCCAACTTCCGATATTGACTTTTTATCGACCATTTTAGTGACCTTTCGCCAAATGTTTCTGCGTTGCAGACGTTGGAATTCGTGTTTTCCAAACGTTTTAACGCCAGACTAAATTTTTCTTTGTCTACCGTTCGTCCTCGACCAACTGAGACGTTCGTTCCGAACATTGTGTATATATTATCTGCTGATATACCTACGGTATCGTCCGTTATCTGAATAGTTAAAATACGAGAAATTTCAACTGATCTTTCATATCGATTATGTAGCTTAGTGGGAGCAGGAATGGACTTTTTTTTTATTAAAAAAGTAACAAATTTAACAAATTAAATTTTATAGACCCTAATATTTAATTAGATTATGCGTTATATAATACCATTTGACGAGTCCGTATTTAAGTATTTAATTCTGACCACTAATTCACAGAGTAGGTAAGTACCGACACCTACTATAGTTTTTATGTTTTATAGTATTATACTAATGAA
This sequence comes from Pemphigus obesinymphae, assembly GCA_025469235.1. Lineage (NCBI taxonomy): Eukaryota > Metazoa > Arthropoda > Insecta > Hemiptera > Aphididae > Pemphigus > Pemphigus obesinymphae. Next base: position 33,301 of record JAIPRL010003384.1, on the reverse strand, counting down.
TTTGAAATCGTCGGACTTCTGTAATATTTATCACAATTTAAATTAAATTTATATATACACATTCGGGAGAACTTTCATCATAGGTATAAAGATGTTTAATCAGACTTTCGAACATATTAACCTGAAGAGAATAGTTATATAAAAATTCGAGAACCAAAAGTCCGACGACTTCTTATGTGCTGAGTAGATACCTACTATATTTTATTATACATTTATATTTTATACTCATATTATATTTAATAAATTTATTTCAAATCGTCAGACTTTTATGATATATATTAAAATTTTTATTGAGTTTATAGTGATGTGTAGATGTGAAGAAAATATAAATTATAGCTAACAACATTATATACAACACATTTTTGAGATATGCATTTAAACACATTTAATGAGTATTTAAAATATAGATTTTTTTCATTTTTTTAGCAGCATATAAACCCTGTAAAAATGTATAAATATAGCAAAAATCTTATCTATCAGTCACTAAATAACAAATAACTTTGATTTCTAAAATTTTTTTTTTTTTATTTGATTTTTCTATACTATTTTTAAGTTGTTCAAAATGAGAAATGCATAAACAAGTTTTTTAACAAATATCGTGATTATACAATTAAAAATGGTACGACACAGATCTATTTTCAAATTATATTTAAAATATATTTAAATATTTTGAATTGGTTGATTTTCATTTTTTTTTTTAATTTAATAAAAAATGCCTATACAAAACCTCTTAAAAGTGATGGCCTCCTCATAATTATATTCAGTGTTGAGCGTAGATAACTTAAAATGTGTTTCTAAATAAAAAAAAAATATTTATAGAATAATTGATGAAAATGTGTCGGAACAAAGATAATAAAAGATAGTTAAATGTATATATTATCTATAAAAAGATAAAAGACGATAAACATTCTTTATTTAGATAAAAAGAAGATAAAACACTTTTATCGTTTTTTTTACTATTATTTCTTTGTAGATTAATATTTTTATATTAAAACTTTAACTTTAAATTTTTTCGGTATTGGTTTATAAAATAAAATTACTAAAATTATTGCATAAATATCAATAAGCTTATTAATAATAAAAAAATTCTAAGCCGTTAATTGTAATCATAAAGTAATTACGATGTTAATTGGCTAAAAATTTTCATAAATTTTTTATCGACTAAATGCTATTTCTTGCATTAAAATGTACATTTTAACATAATTGGTATTCAGAGGTGAAACTAGCAGATGGGGATTATCTAACCTAACATAACCTTGCCAGTCAGCCGGCCGGTCAAATTTTAAAGGTCAAATCGATTGTGATAATTAGCTAAATCGTTAAAGGTGTACAGTTTTTGTTGTTTGTTACAAAAATAAAAATATTAATATACGAATATATTCGCGGACCAAATTAAGCTAACTGCGCACTCCATAAAAAATTACTTCGCTACGTATGTTTGTATTATGGAATTCATCATTAAATTTTTAATCCTTTATTTAACAATATTGAAAAAATGTATTATTAGTGTGATTACACTATACTATATACAAATGTGTATATGTAAATATACTATATAAAAGTATAAAAAAATTTACGATAAATAACAGATTATTGGAGACTATGTAGTGTAATGAAAGATAACCTGTTCTGAAATATGATATTGGATGAAAATTAAAGTACCGAATTCGGAACATAGAGTCTTAGTTATTTGGAAAACCTTTAAAAGAACCTGAACTCTTTTTATTTATTATTTATTATTAGACCAAAACAACGGGTGTTATTTTTTTTAAAACTTTTATTGTCAGATTTTTTTTCAAGTTGAGAACTCTTGACTTTAGGACGCTACAAACACATAATATATTATCTTCTATCTGACAGATTATAAAAATACAGTAAAATCACAGTACGCAAAATTTGAATTTAAACATTTTGCCGGTTACGATTTGTGTCTGAATACCTATTATCATTCCAAACTATTTTTTTTTTTAATTAATGAAGAAAGGATTACTAAAGGGGTGTGCCTATATATTAATGTAATTGAGAACGTGGTTAGAAGTGACGAGTACAATACGTGAAGATTGATGAGTTTGTGCGTGCAGACAATTTTAGTGTCAGAGTAGGATTGCACCAGAGTTCGGCTTTGAGTATTCGTACTTATTTTCCTTAAAATTTGGTGATAAATGAAATAACAGAAGATATACAGGATGAGGCATCAATGACGCATACGGTTTGCAGATGATATATGTATTGCTGACAGGAGAGAATCCCGACGAATACTCGAATTTCCACTTACACAGTACATGGATTAATTACAAAAAAAAAAAAAAAAAACGTAATTTTTAACAGATGTTTTGGAAATATATTTCGAAAATCAGTTTACATCAGCAAAAAATAATATAGTTTATATTTACTGATTTTTATGCGCAAATCGAGTTCCTCATGTACAATATTTTACGTATTAATTTAAGTACATGCCGGCTTATAGCTTTATATTATACATTATGTCTGATCGATCACCTATGTTATTATTATTTTTTATTTATTTGTAATCGGGGAAAAAAACACACTTTTTAACGAATTGCTCGATTATACGTATTATAGATACTATAGTGGGTTAATTTAATCGTTTTTTCCCACGATATTACATTCTACTTTCTCCACAATAATATATATAAGATAATAATAGTATTTTCCGTAATTTGATAGTTTATTTATATTACGACCAAAAATTGGCAAACAGTTGGCAAATAATAGCAAATCTATTCCCGAAATCAGCAAATCAAAATATTCTATTTTTGACGATTGATCGAAAAAAATATTGCAAAAACGTGGATATAACTGTGACAAAAAAATACAGGTATGATGTAAGCTTTTGTGATATCCATTATCAGCCATATTGCTTTTCTTCGATATTGCCGACCGGGGCACGGCTGTAAATCACAGAGTAAATCAAGTCCGTATCGTAAATACTGACATGTTAAACATTCATAATGATATTCGGAGAAAAGCAATATGGTGGTTATGCGTGTTATCATAACAGTTAAAAGTTGACATCGCCGTGTCTATCTTTTTTACCGCATGGGTATAACCAAATTAAAACTAATTAAAACTAACAAACTAACCCAAATTATCCTATGAAACTTCAAAATATGAGATAAATACGAAATTGTATTTTTGGTGCAGTTGGAAGCAATATGTAATATTTCACTGATTTAGACCTAAAAGCCTGATAATTAAGGCTTGGTACTTAGAATTTTCTGATTTAAGATATGAAAATGTGTTTGAAAAAAATTAATTTGTAGATTATTTACTAGGAAAACAGAATTTTTATATTTATAATAAAAAATGTTGTAAAAAGAAAATTTAATTGTTGGCCAATTTACTAGTTTGCAAACCTTTGTCATATATAATATGAAAAATTATTTCCAAAATTCTCTAGTGTCTACCTGGTGAACCTACAGAATCTCAATATGTTTTCAGAATCAGAATCAGGATATTGTGAGTACCATTACTTTTTGGTTTTTATGTATAAAAACGTCTTTTCTATAATTATTTATTAAAAGGCAACAATAAAAATTTTTCCGAAATAGGACTATTTTAAAATTACTTTTTAAATATACTTAAATATTTTACATTTTGTTAGATTTTAATATTTTTACCGATTACCAGAAACTATGAGATCCGTGAGATATTCCGCCATTTTCCTGTGTACAATGGCTATATGTAACGTGAGATTTTATAAAAATGTCGAGTAATTAATAATATAATTATTAAAGTCCGGATTTGTATGCACTAAAAAAGCTTAAAATAATATGTATTTATGCGTCAAAAAACTCGAAAAATTATGCAACTAATATCGCCTTGTTTTTTTATTTTAAGAAATATGCAAAAATATGATCTTATTCAAATATAAATGCATTTATATGCAAATACTTTTAATTTCATTCATATTTTTTACTTTCAAATCAAGTGAAAAAAATTTCAAAAAAAAAAAACTTTTTAAGTCATGAAATAATGTACATATATTTTTTAGACTATTCATATACCTACGTACAACAATTTTCATAAAATAGTGTACAAATCAATACTAGGTATAAATGCAGAATATTACAAGAAAAACAACAATATAAACAAATAAGAATAAATTCACTACTACATACTTTTTCTTTCATAAATATTAAAAACTAAACATTGATTTTTGATTACAATTTTCAGAGATTTTAATCATAGACATAAACTTGACAATTAAAGTGGGTACCAACAATTCTTAAATAATATATATTTATAGAAGTTAAAAATCGTTTTTTATGAAATATGCAAAATTCTTCAAATATGCGTATAAATAAAATATTTGAAAATGTATGCGTACAAATCCGGACTCTAATTAAAGGGCTCAGTACCTACACTAAAAGGACAAGTACACTTTTATTTTGGAAAATTACTTTTTGATAGTTTCGAATAAAGCAAAAAATACGACATAGATAATTTAGTGCAACAATCATGCAAGCCCGTCTACTAAATATGGAGAAAAAAGTTTGATCAACTTATCTGGTGCAACAAATTTTAGACCAAAAAAAGACAAATACACACTTAGCATTGAAATTATTATAAAATTAAATTTTAGTTTAAATTAAAATTTAACTGAATTTTTATACTATAAAAATATATAATTAATAGATATATAGTATATATAGTACATAAATTATCTATTCATAACGCATATGACAGGATGTTATTAAACCAGATAAAATTAATAATATATTTATATAATTTTTTACATATATATATAATATATAAGAAACAATATTTACTCGGGCTAGGTTAGGTTATATATACCGAAAACTTAAATTGAAGTTTAAGTGACTAAATAAGTTAAAAACTAAAATAAATCAGTTTTCGGGCAAGAACGCCAGCAAGTCAATATTTTTCAAACTTTAATAATAGTTATAGCCTATAGGCTTAAATTAGTAAAAAAGGATACACTTCCTGAATATTTAAAATAAACATATATGGAATGAATTTTATACTCTACATTAGGGTGATCATATACCTGTGCATCCCGTTTTCCGGCATTGTGTCCCGTTGTCCCGACAAACCATTAACAGGACGCTTATTGTCCCGTTTTTTTTTTCAATGTAAGACCCATTTGTTTCACATTATTTTAAATTGAAATACTCATACTCGGCATTCGATAATGTGAATTGGTAAAAAAACGGAAAGATAAAAAATCTAAATGTGGTTAGTGTATTTTTATGCGAGTTTTTTTTTTTTTTGCTCTTTTGCCGCTGTTCAAAAGTGGTTTTTTTTCCTCTTACTTTAATAATTTATAAAATTATTTTCAACCTATGTATAATAAATTTAGAATGGCGATGCATGTTCACGAGGGCAGGGGTAGAAAAAATGTACCGGAATTTTGTAATTTTCTGAATATGGTCACCTTACTCTATAATATAGAATAATATTATTTATTATAATATAATAATATACTAAATTTAATGAGAGACCATCCGCGTACAAAACTTGTCCATCACCCCGCATCCTCCACTAACCCCCTAGTATACTCTATAAGAAAACATTAAACAGGTGTGGTGCCTGCTTTTTATTTTATTAGTACTTATCACTCACCGTGGGCATATAATAATGAATTTTAAAATGCGCTACGGTCACACTGCGTTCTTATCACATGAGCGATTCCGGGCGACATATTAGTATACCATATTACATTGCTAGAGAACCGTATATAAACCCTGAGCGCTCATTGGCTACATTTCGTTTGAGATAAAACGGTACAGTAGGTACTGATAATGAGTCGAAATTTTGAAAATGTATTTTACGAGTAATTATTATTTATTACCATAGAATAAGGATACTTATTTATATTACTTAATAATAATATTAAAATTAAACTGTGTTAATAGCATTAATTTTTTTATTTTTATTTTTATTTTTTTAATCGGATTGAAATTGTATATTCTCACTTTTGAATAACTTAATTAATGTACTTAATTAACTTACTTAATGAAAAAGAAGTCAATGATTAACAAGTTAGTCGATAGCTATATCTAAAATAATATAATAATAACTCAGCAATTTAATCCATTAAGAATGATGGGAGCTCTTAACAGTTCTGTAACTTGTACTGTGTTATCTTAAACGAAATCTAGCCAATGAGCGCTCGGAATTTATATACGGTTTTCTAGCAATGTATGGTATACTAATATGCTTCCGAGTGATGTCTCGTGAAATATAGTCTATAAATAGCTACAAATGTTTTTTTTCTTTCTCCCGAATATTTTATTTTAAAAACAAAGACTTATCCATTGTTGATGCACCGAGCTTTTCAATTATTATTATAAATTATTGTTAAGAATCTCCTCCTTTGCCCCTCTGAAACTTCCCTGACGGGAACGCCTGCTTACTTAATTTATTAGCACTTATCACTTACCGCGGATAATACACGATAAGGAATTTTGAAATGTGCTTCGATCTCGCTACGGGCACACTGCGTTCTTATCACGTGCACGATTCCGGGCGATCTTTCGTGAAATATAGTGTAGGTAAGAGCTTTTCAATTATGATTATCAATTATTGTTAAGAATCTCCTCCTTTTCCCCTTTGAAACTTTCCTAACGGGAACGCTTGTTTACTTGATTTATTAGCACTTATCACGTACCGCGGATAATACACGATAAGGAATTTTGAAATGTGCTTCGATCTCGCTACGGACACACTGCGTTCTTATCACGTGCGCGATTCCAGGCGATCTTTCGTGAAATATAGTGTAGGTAAGAGCTTTTCAATTATGATTATCAATTATTGTTAAGAATCTCCTCTTTTCCCCCTCTGAAACTTCCCTGATGGGAACGCCTGCTTACTTGATTTATTAGCACTTATCACTTACCGCGGATAACACACAATAAGGAATTTTGAAATGTGCTTCGATCTCGCTACGGTCACACTGCGTTCTTATCACGTGCACGATTCCGGGTATTATCTCGTGAAATATAGTCTATAGATAGCTATAAATGTTTTTTTTCTTCTCCCGAATACTATTTTATTTTTAAAATAAAGACTTATCCATTGTTGATGCACCGAGCTTTTCAATTATTATTATCAATTATTTTTAAGAATCTCATCCTTCCCCCCTCTGAAACTTTCCTGACGAGAACGCCTGCTTACTTGATTTATTAACACTTATCATTATTACGGGCATACGATCAGAAATTTTTAAATGTGCTTTGAAAAGTGTACGAATGTTCTTTTTTTCTCCAGAACAATTTTTTATATATATATTTTTTTTTTTTTTTTTATAAAGACTTGTCTATTGTTTATGCACCGAGATTTTCAATTAATTATTGTCGAGAACTTCCGGGCCCGAGACCCGGAAAGAGGCGGTCGATCGTGCGGGCGCGTGCGACGACGTCATATTGTATAATTGGACCTGTGCAGTTATTAAGTGTGTAATTCGATTTCGACGGCGTCACTAAATTGCTATTTGTATATACATAAATGTACGGTCGGCGCACCTTTTCCGAAATCCTCTTAACGACACGGCGGCGGTAGCACGGCGAAATCCTTCTAAGTAGTTAAATTTCGGCGAATCGCGGGCAGTCGCCAGGATAAATACGTCGTAAAACCACCGCAATATAGTGTGCGGCCCGGTAATATTACTGTAATAAGTCTCGCGGCCGCCATATCCTCTTAATGTCGTCGTAATAACAACAACAACAAAAATAATAATAATACGATTACATATAGGTACTTGTTATGTACTTACTTACACGACTGTTGGTGTTGACATTTTTTTTTTCCGAAATTTTTTCCTACGCAGAGGACGTGTGTGTGAAGGATGTTGATACGTCATAGCCAAAGGGGGGGGGGCGCGAGGTCGAAAGGTTGCCCCTAGCTAGATTCAATCGTTGTCCAAATAATTTTCGAAAATCGAAAAAATTCGATAATTCGAATTCGTAAAATAAATATGGATTTGGATATGAAATGAACGAAAAAAAAATAAAATAAAATAAAATTTCATTCCTGAAGTGCTTAATACGTTCAAAATATAAACAATGCACGAAGGTAATATTAATGACATATTATAGTTACGTAGATTGTTGTTGTTCACTTCAAAATGTCGTTAGCTGAAAATGAATAATATTGGTTCTATGTCAAAATAACGAATTCTTCGGGAGAGCGTATTGTAATGTTAAAAACGGTCATTCATTTTGCATGAATTACAATTTGTGTACGTAATACTATATACATATCTCTATATCATGTTCGATAATTATCGGTCTAAAAAGTAATTCTAAGATCAATAGACGTAGAAAAAATATGAAAATCGTTTTTTTTCTTTCAAAAAAAAAATTTGATTTTAAACCTTTTTATTCTCGATATGTGAAATTAATTCATAAGACGTTGATAAAAACCATTAAAAAATTACATTGTGAAATCAAATTATAAAACTGTATTGTTATTAATACGATGTATTATTATTTAATTGTAAATTTCAAAATCGAATTTATATGTAAAAATAAAATTGTATTGTTTTCTCTCTACAACTCGATTTGCTCCGTTCCCTGAAGAATCGGTTTATGAACACAACTGCAACCTTCGCGTGCATGTACGTAAAATATATACGCACGTTGTGAAATTGATTAATGACGTTCAGTAATGGTTTACAAGGTTAATACCGGTTTTATAGCCATAACCATAACATATATTTTGAAAACATTAATATATTATGTCTATAATAATAATAACAATTATTATTATTAACAATACCATGTCATTCAGTGGCGTACGCAGACATTTTCAGTGGAGTTATATTTTTTTCATATTATATAACATATTACTATTAACGAAATAATATTCGTCACTAGCTGTTCTTTTTATATACTTATATAAATCAAACTTACTTACCTCCTTTCTCCACATAAAGTTCGAATTTAGAACTTCCGTTATTAACAGGCGTTTATCGTCCTTTATAAGGAATATTCTCTAAAAAATGTCAGCTTTCAACGACCAGTAATGGGGCTGGACGTTGAATAAAGTTGAAACCCTTGAATTCCCACCTAAAAGGTTGAATTTCGGAAAATCCTGTCTTATAAATATTATTATTATTAATAAAATAGTATTCATCATTAGGTATATAGTTGTTTATTTTATATATATATATATATATATAATTGAAGACAGGGTCGGACCTGGTCCTCAGGACCCTCTTGCTCATATTTAAATAATATTTTTTTTTAATAAATCTACACAAATTTTGTATATATCGATTTATTAAACAGACGATTATTATTTTCTATTCTACGACGATGGTCAAAAATGTTAAACGATATTGATCTGTCTTTGAAATCTGCAGGAGTACTTATATTTTATTTAAAATACAAATTTTAACGGGCGCGATTTTAGACAAAATATATACCTATATATCACTAATCTTCCACTATAATATTGGCATCAAGTTATGATTTTTAGTTTTGTTGTTATGGTACACACTCGTATATTATTGACAAAATTAACAACATTTCGGATTTTACTATGTACCTGGCACCTCTTGAAGATCCTCCAAATTTGACAAATTTTAAAATTATTTTTCGGTCATTGAGTTTTGGAGTTTAATCCTTAGAATGAATATTAATGATAAAATTTAACAACCAAGATCAAAATGTCTGAAGGGTCGATTTGTTTTTGTAGGCCTGTAAAAGTGTGGGTATTTAAATGTTTCTATAAGATATATATTACGTTTTTGGATACATTTTTTAGTAGAATTTCTTTTATAATACTTAGATAAATTGAATATTTATTTAGAAAATGATCAGGCTCAATATGCACTTTACATGTATCTATGTATCTATTATAATATGTTTCTTTATTACCATCGAAATGCATAATATTATTTAAAATTTTACTAATCACCTTCTCTCACAAGGCATAGGTTAATTATAGATAGGTACTATAAAATACAAACATACAATATTGCCTCTTCCTATAGTTATTGCATTTTTTTCCAAATATTAAATTCATTTAATATTAATATTAAAGATTTCAAATTTCTTTGAAACTAAAAATGCATTTTCGTAGATTTTATTGCTATTTTTTATTATTTTTAATATACCTATTATATGTCTATATATGTCCTAATATAAAAAATAAATAGTTAACAATTTAATTTTTATCTAGATGACTAGATAAATTATAAACCATTTAAAATTTTTACGTATTGAAAATAGTGAGAAAAAGCCAATGGGGGTGTTTATACACCCTCCCCGTGTGTGCACACCAATGATACTATAAAAAATAATAATATACGATTATCATCAAGAAATATATTACTGTCAAACACTGTTATTTAAAAAGTAGACCGCGTACACGCAAATTATTGAACTAGATCCAACTTCATGGTAACTCGGTTAAGCGTGTGATAACACGGCTAAACATTTTGGTTAACCGCACTAATCGAATCGTGATCATCTATAATAATCACAGTGTAGGGCGGTATTTAAACAGGTTTTCGCGGAGGTACCAAGAGCTAAACCGTGCACTAAAAAGATGTTTTCGTGGTTATTTTAGGTTGAAATCGTTTATTGTTTAACTGATATAAGGAAACATTAATTGTTCACTACTACTACAAAATATTTATGCCTAAAGTTCGTTAAATCCAACTAATCCTACGTACGCACTAAATAACTATGATTGTGGCGTATTATATTATATAAAAGAACATCTACATTTTTCTACAGAATTTTACAGTATTAAGTACGATAGTTAAGTGAACTTCCGTACATTTCCACCTGACGAGTGATTACATTGATAAATCCAAAAACCCTCGTAAGTCCGACTGCCTAAATCGCAAAATACCTACACACCCACTACAGAATTAATATTTGACGATAAATGGATTTCACATCATCGTATTTCCGTTATATTTTTTTATTTTTATTTTAATGTTGATATGTAGTTGTGACGTTGTTTGAAATCGAATATACTAAGGGGAGAGTTAATTCCAATCTACTAATTTACGGACTATCTCCTTTATCTACTCGTTTTTTGGAAAAACTTTAAATTTCAGAAGAATATCTTCTAGAAAACGAACGTCATTTCACTCAGCAGTGTGAATTTTTCTAATCTATATCAATATTATCGTTCACAATATATATTACATGAATTTTTAGGTACACACTTAAAATGCGTGCACTCTAAAGCTGTCGCACTCAATAAGAATTTCAAATATATAGTGTAACACTGAAAAGGCGTTACAATTAGTCTCCCCCAAGATATGCACTTACAAGGAGTCACACCCTGTATGTGTTGCTCTCAAACTAGTACTGTTTAATACGACTTGTATTATATAATTTACATCACTCGATACGAGAATAATGCGAGTGTGACGTCCTCTTACGCCATATTGGTTTGAACTAGTGTGACATCTGTCGTTTACGATATAGTCTCTCGCTTTCTAATGGGTAATAAACCATACGTCAACATACGCCAAATTCGAATCGTGGCTTTTCGATTACATTTGAAACACAATAAATTATTGTAAAATGTACGGGGAGAGGATTGTGTACGGAAGGCGTGTCGTAGTAAAAATATTTCCAGACAAGAAGATTTTAGAAAAAACAAATAATAAAAACCATTTGTAACTTCTTTGTTAAACGATATAGAAAAAAAAAAAAAATTTTAAAAAAATACCGATATATCCACACGAAAATATTGCTCTCTTTAAACTTTACACTAGGTTTTATAACAAATCTAAATTTGACTTAAACGGTGGTGGCACGATTGTAATATCATGAGTCGGAGAATTTTACTCATACACATTCTCATTTGGATATAAAGTGAAATTATTTTACTGGAAAATCGTGTTTTCGTACTTTTGATTTTTTCAACGACATATTATACACCTAATGTATAATATAAACACGTACCTATACCGTTGTATTAGATTGCGTAAAAAATCGATTGATTTTCGGGGCGGTCATTTCGACAGCCCGCGGTCGTTGTTCACCGACAAACGCCCGAAATCGTTTTTTACCGAATCCACATCGTCTCATCCACCATCCGGTCCAAGGTTTTCTTCCAACGACATAATGTTGTTATGCACACGAATATACGCGTAATACAATATATATATATATATATATATATATATTATCGTGAACATAAAATTGTACTGTTGCACAATAACATAATATTATATTATTATATATTTTATGTGGAATGAAAGCTTCTGTTTTTTTTTTTTTTATATATATATATATTATAAAAAATATCATAACAATACGTTACACTCGCACGCGTATAATTGATGTATCCGTACCTATAGCGGTTGGATTATAATAACGGCGACGAGGGATTAAAAAATAAAATATATATGTATTACAAAAAATGTGTACTCGGCGGCTATAGTGCACCTGTGTTCTGGGCTACACTGTGACAAATTTACACGGCCCGTGTTTGTTTTCTTACACACGCGCGTGTGTCGGAACGAAAATATAAATCGTGAAATTATAAAATACATACATACAATATTATATTGTATCGTCCGCGGCATAACTAAATGGACCTAAATTATTTGTGGGCTACGATAGGCCCGAATTATCGGCATCGTTGTAGTATCGAATTAGTTATACGGATAAAATCGAAAGACTCTGAGGTCACACTGAAAATCGTAAACGCATAATACGATATATATACCTACCTAATATTTGGACACCGTCTAACCAGAATTTTGTGTTTTGGTTTTTAAAAACGATTTAAATAATCCAAAAAAACGTCCCGTTGTACAAACGGTTACTATCGTGTCGATGGCGCCAAAAGCATCCGTTTAAACGCATTACCCCGGTGATTGGAACTTTTGTACATCGATTTCCAGAGAACGCTGCATTGACGATGTAAAAACGTGTTTTTACACAGAACCGTGTAAAAAAATCAGATTTACGGGAGTAATAAATTATAAAGTTTGAATACTCGTTTCGCGTTTTTTTTTTTTTTATTTACTTCTAAAAAACCAGTTGTTAAAGTTCATAAAATTAATAAATTAAAAATCCAAAAAAATATTGTTACTCTGAAATATTGGTTTTCTGTTGATTTGATAATGGGTGTTTTTACTTAAAACCTAATTTATAAGCCCGTTTTAACAGTCTTGCGTAAATATGTTTGTTTTTCAACAAATAACGTGAATATACAACAATAAAAAGTAGAACTGACAAGTGATTAATTTTTAATTACTTATAAAATTTTTTATTTCTTGAATTTTCTTAAACGTTGCCTTTACAGAACCCCTTAAAAACGATTGTGTAATGTCCTTTAGGTTTTAGTGAACCGATTTTTTACACAATTTATAATCTATCGACTGTTCATTTCACTGTTCTATATCTAATGAAAATATTTCAATTTCCGGACTAGTTTTAAACTTTTTTTCCCCGAATTGAATGTAAACATCAACCGTGGATACAAAGTGAACGAACAAAAAGTTATAATCGCGTTACGCTGTGAATAACTTTCAAATTGTCACTTAATTAAAACCGTTGAAATCCGAAAAAATAATGTCACAAATGATCAGTATCGGCTTCGACATATGTTCTGGAAGGTAAATTAAGAGTTCCGGACACAAGGTATTAAGAGTTTTTCGATTAAGTACAATTAAGTGGTATGATTTTCTATCACGACATGCTATATAATATTATACTATTTTATATTCCTTTTATAAAAGTTTTATTGTATATATAATATCAGTAAAAATTAGTGTTTATGTTATCTTCAAAGACACCGCAGCTCGCCCTTAGATTTAATACACCGTACTCCATTATTTTTTCCATGACTCGAATTCCGCATTGGAAATCCTGTTCTTTCATCCCCTCCGGGTACCTCGACAGTTGTCAAACTTTCTTTGATGTCGCTTTCATACAAATACGTCAATACGCGTATTTCATACATAAAACTTTTCGACTTACTACACAAAAACAAAATCTGCCAGAGCTAAGTAGTCTATATATGTAGTGAGAATACACGAGGGGTGCACGTTTCTGGACGAAAATTTTCTGTTTGGACCAAGTACTCAGATTTATGCACACTTTTGTGTATATAACAAAATAAACTATACAAAAACATTTTCGGCAATAATTTTGAACTCTAAAAATAGTATGCTGCAGATATAAATAATATATTATACCTATATACATTAAACACACAGACAAAAATGTATATTTATATTATCTAAAGTATATTATATTCGATTTAGACACTCGAAAAAGTTGTAAATTCACAAAAATGCATCATACACCTCTACATTTCAATAGTATAGGTACCACTTTTAATAGTGCATGGGACCTATAATTAGGTACCATGCATTATAATGCATATAATTATACATTATAATTAAATATACATTATATAATGTATTAAATAAATATACATTTTTATACGGGGTCGGTACACACCCTATTTTCAATGTATAATGTATAATTTTCAAAATATTAAAAATATTTCAATATAGGTACTTATTGTATGATATGTGCTTGAAAAAATACGTTTACGCATTTCTCATTTTTATCTACTTGAAAATATCGTAGAAAGATGAAACAAAAAATAAATGCCCGTTAAAACCATTATCTAGGGCTCTATTTGACGACCGTTTTTTGGTATATTTGTTTTTTAAATATTAATTATTATTTAAAATTTCAAACAAATTGATGTTTTTAACAATACACTTAACGTGTAAAAATACACATATCGGAAATTGGGCCCGGACAGAGCGCTAGACAATGTTGATAACTATAATTGGTTTTTTTTTTTTCGTATTAATTCTAACATGTTTGTAAGTTAATAAAAATGAGATTTTCTAATGCGAGTTATTCAAATGAAAACTTATAAGTGTGGCGTCCTCTTACAAGTAATAGTGTATATGTACTTCAGTGGACACTGGACAGTCACAGTACTGATAAAAACGACATGTTATCAAATATTTTTGATATGAGATATTTAAGAAATATTTTGTTTTTCAGAACATTTTGACGATTAACTGATAGTTTTAAGTGTTCTGCTTCGAATATTACAGGATGAAGTCGATAAAATGAAAAATTAAATACAAAATACAGAAATATGGGATTTACCAAAGGCATATAATATATATTTTATGAAACTCGAAATATACAAAAAAATAAATAAAATATGCAGCTGCGTTAAAAACGGGAGACATTTCTGTGCAAATTACCGCGGTAGGAGAACGGGTGTTTCAGATAAACAAGATTACCATAAATAATATCGGGAGACAGATAATAATATAATATACGATAATAAACTATATAAACCATATAATACGGGTCAGTAGGATATTTAGTTAGTTTTGCAGTTTTGCAAAGAATATTATAAGTATATACAGTAAACTATAGTTTCTGGTTTTATTTATATTTTAAATCCGCGTCATCGCTAGAATATTAAGAGAGCACTACACCGAAAAATGCATTTTTGTATTTCCAGTAGGCGAACACACGAGCTATTTTGGGACATTAGACTAAAAACACCTATTATCAAGATAATTGTAGAGAAGACTAAGTTTTAAGTCGTACTTGAATATTTTATATTTTTTCATTTTAACTATATTTCAATAAACATTAAAATATCGAAAAATGGCTCTTGCCTACTAGAAAAATCTGCGGCAGAAAAACAGATTATTGTAAAACCGTATAAAATGTGTTTTATTTGGGTAATTATTAATATTATGCCATTATAAAATCTAGAAAAATGCAATTCATCTTTTTAAGATGACATTTTGAAATTGTTTCAATCTTGTACTCGATTTTTGCGCGCGGACACTCTTCCGATGAAATTTGGTCGATACGCAGTTTTGAGTACTATAATGTAACGCAAGTATACTCGTTACTGTAACGCTGTTACGGTTTTGAGTAACGTCATAGTAACTTCGTTATTTATGTCTTTTGGTAACGCAAAAGTAACTTTGTAAAATAACGCATTATATTTTTATCAATTCCAAATAAAAATCGTTTTTTCTTAAATAGTTACCAACCTTTAATTAATTCCGTTCGTTTAGTTTAAAACCGATGATGGCGCGTATAGGAAATCTAATCTTTTAACGATTTTACGACTAAATTTTCATACGAATAAGGGTTAATACTAGTATTTTTCGGTTTAAAAATGTAATTTTTTATTACATTAAATTAAAACCTAGGTATTTTTATGTTCAGAAAAAAGCGAGGAGTTTTCACATGATAATGTTGTTATTTTTACGTTTACCGTTAATTAAAAATGTTGAAGTGCCGTCATTGAAACCATATTACTATAATTAACCGATTTCGAATTTAAGCGTCGAAAAATTGAACTAGAGACATTTTCATTTTGTAACTAGTAACAGTGACCGGTAATTTTTTTATTTTTTTTTTTTTTTTGTAAGTAACCTACGCATATTGGTTTTTTACCGGGCGTTTCTAACGCGCTTGTAAATCGATAAAAATGAAAAACGCCAATACGAGTTTTTCATTGAAAATCCGCAAGTCCCCTTAATTTAATTATTATTATTATTATTATTATTATTATTTCCACGGCAGACGGCGAAAAAAAACAACTCGTCTGTAATGTAAAATATCGTACGTGTGTGCGGCGAACATAATGTGCGAATATATTTCGTCGGAGGGCATTTTCCGAGAGGAAAAAAAGCTAAAACCTAACTTTCCAATAACTTTTGAAAACGGTCGTCGAACTATACATCCACTGTCGATATATATATATATATATATATACGTATCGTATACAGTCGCAAAAGGGGGAGCGTTTTAGAGGAGTTTTCCGCGAGCGAGCGCTCTCTCTCTCTCTCTCTCTCTCACCGTCCGGAAAACCTCTTTACATCGTCGTCGTCGCCGTTGATGTGTGTTCAAGAATATGTATGTGTGTGTGTGTGTGTGTGTGTGTGTGTGTGTGTGTGTGTGTGTATACATACACACGTACGTGTGTGGTAACAAAATGGCTGCCGCCACCGCCACCGGGATCAATATATTTCTCTTCAAACGCTAACATACACACACGTACAAAAACATACAAAAAATGTATACATATATCGTGTATACTTGCATATACACACACACACACACACACACAAATGTATAAAAGTGTGTGCGTTTTTATTTTTTCTCTATTTGACGACAAAAAAAAAAAAAATCATAAAAAACTCGTGTTTTCGCCACGTCGAGTTTATTATTTTTTTATATATATATTACGCCGGGCCGAGATTAACCCCATCAGTGCAATCGGAAGATGTGTATACGTTCGCACGTGTCGTTCGAGCACCCGAAATCCAAGGGATTATCGCCTCCGTGTATTCAAATTAAAACGTTAATATCCTTTGAGAAAGAGAAAAAAAAAATAACCGAATCTCGTTTGTCCGCACATATTATACAGGGAAAATATAACGATATATTTCATATCGTTTTCAATCGTCCGGGTTGAACGTACAACAGACTACTCTGTAAAATAACAGCAAGGCCGGGCAAGTTAACGATATTTTTTAACTCGTCGAGTTAAGTTAATCGAATATCATAATAAGCTAAGTTAAGTTAAAAGTTACTCGTATATTTGTTATTAACTTTTAAAGTTAAAAGTTAACTTTGAAAAAAAAGTAACTTGACTTGGTTAAAAGTTAAAATTTCCTAATTCGGAAAAAAAGTCGATATGCCTGATATATCGGTAAAAGGTAAAAAAGGATGGTTATTCTTTACGCTCAAAAAAAAACTTCTGAGGTCTTCTTCTATCTGAAAAAGTGTATGCATGTAAAAATAAAAATACAACACGTCATTTTAAAACCCATGCATAAATAAGAAATCATAAAACACCTTCTAACTGCCAAGATACCTACATTATTGTTAATGTAGTATAAAATAAGTAGTACTTGCTATCACTTCAATATATTTTCTATACTGGATAGACATAAATACCAGCCTCCATGTAGTTAAAAAGACCGGGCTCAGCCCAATATTCGTGAACGGCAAACGTCGGGGCGTGTACATCGATTCTTAACGATTGCGCGTATGTGCTATTGTAGGTACCTACTAAAATTGCGTATAGGTACCAAACAGTAAAATCCTCATCAAATTTAACTTAATTTAGATACTTTTGTATAAAGTTAACTTGAAGTTAACACGTTAATTTTAATAAAAAAGTAACTTATTAAGTTAAAAGTTAATCTGAAAAAAAAGTAACGTGTTAAATAACTTAATTAAAATTAACTTAACATTTTAACTTAATTTTAACTTTTAACCCGTTAATGCCCAGCCTTGAATAACAGTATCGTTATTTTTATATTATAATATATTGCGATTTTAATTTCAAATAACTCGAAAAAACATTCCCAACATTATACATACATGCACAATATAATACACAAACGTAATGAATTTAAACGGAAAAAAATATTGAAATAGTCCTACAAATAATCCTGGGACGAATTCGGATTCTATGTTTACCTTTGGAATCGACCATAATATCTATAGATTTTAACTAAAAAAAAAAAATTTACTTCGATGGCCTAACTGATTATCTGTACCTATATTTAAAAAAAAAAATAATTTATATTTCTTAAATATTATATATTTTCGTTTTGAAAAATATAAATATGTCTTGATTACGTAACAATAAAAATTGTTATAACTATTGTTTTTTTTTTTATTACTATTGGCATTAACTTGAATTTTTACGACCAATCGTCAACATACGCAATGCAAATATCCTCGTTTTCGTCGTACTTGGACCGTGAGTATAATAAATTATTGAATGACGAGTGCAACAACCAGACATGTCCACTTTTACCAATTTTTCGGGGCATAGTAAAAATCGTTTTAAAAACAACGAAATTACCAAAGGTGAAACTTGATCGTACAACATTAACGTAATTACACGTTGTTAAACAATAATTTAAAGTACCTATCAAACATTAGTTTCAAAAACGATTTTCGAAGTCAAAAAACGCACGCGGAGACGTCTATGGTGATTGCCCGCAATTTGTACTAAAAAATGTTTTTCAAAAATATACTTTCACCGCAAAAAAAGGCAACACTCTTACGTCATGCGTTTCATATTTTCTTCTCCGGAGATCGTCAATCGGTCGCATTGAAAAGAAAATCGGCCAAATTAATCTTCGCTTCAGTTCTGTATTAAAATATGATCGAAGATGTCCGGTCGTTGAATCGTCTTGTAGACGTTTGTTTTTGCCGTTATATTATCGTGCAAAAAAAATAAATGACGTGAAAAAGCGAGTTGTCGGCCATTCGATTTCCAAAATGTTTTTCGTTTTTTTTTTTTTTTTTTTTTTTTTTTATCCTCGTCGCCACCATAGACATATTAACTAAATGGACTGCGCCTTTCTCACACTCAGCCTATTGGAACACTCAGACAACATGCAATAAACAAAAATGAGTATTATGGAAGAAAAGATTTTGTAGTAATGTTTATTCCATGATAAAATGATAAAATAAATAAAAACAACATGTTAATTCATGAAAATAATTTTTTTTTTGTTTGAAATTTTAATATATATATTGATAAAAGTGTCATACAAATTTTATAGATGAAACTGGAATAGTTTATTGATGATGGAAGTGAACAAGTTTAGTTAAATGTGATCTTATTTTGTCTTTTGGTTGACTATTTGATTTATTAAAATGGTGCATACACGGATAGTAAAGTAAGTTTTAAAGATTAATTGTATTATTTGAATTCGATGATTATTTTCGGGATCTTGATTATAGATATGATCGGACAATTTTTAGTAATACAATCATAGACCTAGTTAATAGGTCTATGAATACAATAACAGAAATTAATACTGTAAATGAGTATTTGATAATGTGACAGTTTTTAATACGAATGGTAGTTTTTATCATCTGTGCTCTGTGGTATTATCATGGTGCGGACTACAAAAACCATGGAATAAACGAAGTCAATAATTTTTTCTTCTTTTAACATTATTTTTAAATGTATTTTGATGTATTATTAAATTAGAACACATCTGTAAATAGTCAGCATTTAATTGATTCAGCTGGTTCAGTATATGCAATTTCCATTATTAAAATATAAAGTGAATAATGTAACCAAAAGAAAATTATTAATTTAATATAACGGAAATACTAAGTATAAAATAATTCATAAACTTGTAAATTATAATTCATAATATTTTGTTTATAAAATGTTTTGATTATCACATATCACATAATATTATTATCTCTAATATCACACCACAAATTAATCGTTTTCGCGAGTCTTTAACCAATAACCAAAATCGTATAACCATGCCTGATAATAAAAATAACCGGGTTGATCGCGAAAACACGTTTAATACTCGTTTTGACTTATCACATGTTGTCTGAATATTTTCGATCCAAAGCGCAGTCCATTTGGTCAATAGGTCGCCACGACAAACCAATTACCGTGTGATAATAACGACGATACCGCGGCGATAACAGCGGACGCGATAATAGTTTCCCCCGCCGTCGGCGCATAGGATTAAATTTCGCCCGGGCCCGTCCACAATCAGTAGTATATATACCTAATAATATTATACCAGTGGACTGGCGACCGGATTTATAATATATTTATTATGCTCGGCGTATTCCCAATTGGTTACGGTCGCGGTGCCGATATCGAATTACCACTCGTACAATATAGCTTTGTGCCCAAAGGGTCATAATATCATCTGTGGACACATTACTGCTGTAAATACCGTATAAATGTACGTATTTCGATGTAAGTATACATATATATATATGTGTGTGGACATATGGTCCATTACCGTCAACGGGACGATCAGAAAATTTTCGTTTTATTCCAGTCGAGTAGTGCTTTTTTTTCGCGTTTTCTAATTATCATGGGGGGGTGAGGGTAGATAACAACAAAGTCCTAAATGTCTGATTTAGGACATTTTTCAGGAGAACGTTTTTAAAGTTTAATGATTGATTTTTTTTTTCTTTTTTTTTTTTCTGTCAGTGCGTTCTTTGGAGACGAAAATAATATAAATAAACGCTAATACAATCTATAGTTGATCATCGTAATTATTATCATTAGATAAATGCAGAAAAGTAACACAGAGTATTTGATAACCAATCAAAAACCGTATAACAACGTTGAGTAGTAGAACAAAAGAGTACTATAATATATATATATACGTATAACGCACTTTTATGTACTCACAAATAATAATTGATTGGTGTGCAAGGTAGAACTTTTTTTGTTCCGGATCGTAATCACAGAATATAATTTCGTGATAAAAAAAAATTGTTGAAATGATACCAACAGACTATAATAATAATCGTAAAACATAATGTTCCGTCGCGGTCATCACTTGTTTTTAAATTTTAAATTAAAAATTTTAATTGAATTTTTAAAATTTTACCGTATCAATGATGTCGTGTACATACAACTGTTTTGTTCTAACGAAATTTTATAATTTTTCACATAGAACTCTTTTGTATTGACTATAATCTCTAAAAACAAAAAAGTTCCATCGACTCGTACAAGAACTAACAAAATATGTGTAGGTTTTTATTACACATAGAACTATATTGTTTTTCATATCTTTGTTAATATTGGTCATAAGACTACCGATGTAAGCTTGAAAGTATATAATATACGAATTATTGAAAAAACTGTTTTTGAAAAATTCAGACATAAAACTCTGTTGTTCTCACCCCACGATATGCATTCTAAAGGTATTACATATTATATACGAATTTGTATAAATCAAACAAACCCATACAACCTGCGGGTCGTTATGGTTTAATATTACCTATACTCGTATATACTATACACAGTGGTAGTGGTGTAGACGTGTAGTCGTAAATATAGTGTTTTGGGTATACACCTCAATTTTGCAATGTGAAATGGGCCTTCGTTTTTATAGGAAAACAAATTTTAGACAAATGACACGACATATTGTAATAATAATAATAATAATAATAATAAAAAAATCTTTAAGCTTTTTATTCTAATTTCTTTTCCCAAATTTATTGTAATAATTTATAATTTATAAAATATCTCATAATGATTGTTTTCTTTCTGTATCTTTCCGGACCTTTTTTCTTGATGGAGCGGCAGATACGTGCCAGTGCAACCCCACGTTTTGTCGAGTTCTGTGTACAGCAAAATGTAGCAATAAAGTTGGTCATTCAATTGTTATTTATTCGAGAGATAAGAAAAAATAGACAAGTCATAATTTATTTTTCAATGTTGAGATAACGTTTATTCGTCGAATACAATAATATATACATGATAATACAAATGCCTGTTCTTTATCATAGAAAACTGAACGGTAAATAATATTGAACAATCAAGTATCAAGTAAGTCTGTGTTAGGTACACGTTTACTCAATGTTCCAATTGGAAAAATAGAAGCAAGGTTACTACTAGGGTTAGCCTGAAAAAACCCAATCCAAAAACACCCACAGGGTTTTATTGGGTTTAACCCACCTAAAAAAACCCACCAAAAAACCCACCCAAAAAAACCCAATACACCAATTTAGAAAAATTAAAATATTTTATTAATGTAAAAAATAAAACATATTGAATTTTTTTCATCGAATAGTAAATATTAAAATTCCTATTTAGAAAATGAAAAATTCAATGAACATGAATACAGCTATAGAAATATTCATGTGTTTGGTAATATTAATAATAATATTATATTGGTATTATTATTAATATAGGTACCAAAATTAATATAAATTATATTAAATTATACCTACTAATAATGTTAATGGCCTTGGCTAGGACTGGTTGCTTATGAGTAATAAATTATAAAAGTAAAACAAATATACTATTAAATCTTTTTATAATTCAGTTTATGTAATATGGGAAAAGAAATAACATTTTTAATGGGTTGAAGTGGGTTTTATTTTTTAAATAGAACAGCCTATTAAAACCCATTTTTAGTGAGTTTAAATGGGATTTTTTTTTATAAAAGCCATTAAAACCTACCCAAAGAATTTTCTTATAAAAACCCCGGGGTAATATTGGGTTTTTTTCAGGTTTTATGGGGAAAAAACCCAATTTAACCCAACCCAGTTGGATTTTTTCAAAAAAAAAAAACTCAGGTTTTTTCTAACCCTAAGAGTATCACTGTTTAGCGAATAACTTTTACATTGAAAAGCACTTATCACTCTATTTGGAGATTTATTTCCACCAATAAATATATTCATCCATGTGCTTTTATATATTCAATGGATGCCTTTTTCCGAAAAATTCAATTCAAATTCGAGCTCATCTAAAACAGTTATTTCGTGTTACCAATTACCATCGTACACACCGTACTCAAATTTGAAACGATGTTTTTTTATATTATACGTTGAATATCTCATAACTATACGATTAAATAATCTCTCTACACACCTGGCATTTTTTTAACGATCCCTCAACGGTCAAAATAATAATGTTGAAAGTTTTTTTAATAATCGCAGGTAGGTTTTTTTTTTAGAAAATTTAAAGATACCTACGTTTTTGGCCAAAAAGGATTTCGTCCACTGAGTATATATTTTTTTTCAAAAAGCTATCTCGTTCCAGGACTAATGGTCAACTGGTTTAGTACTACCTATATAGTATTGTACAAATGTTCGTCAAGTATTATTAAAATATTAATGTATTGTACTGAAGACACTAATATTGTTTAGAAATTAAAATACGAATAGTTTTAGTAAAGTACCTACATAAATTATAAACAGATGTAAATAAAATGAAAGCATTTAAATCAGTGGTATATTTAGGAGGACTATGGGTCAATATGGGACATCGCGTTTTTATGGGAAGAAAATTTGAAAATACGGTATATTCAATTTTTTTCGCTTATTAAATATTTTTCAAAATAAATGAAATATGAGTAAACAACATTTTATTTTTATTTTCATAGTAATTCTCTTTGTGTTTAGAAGCGTACGAAATTAAACTGTATACATACTAAATAATAATATGTTTTATAATCTACAATGATCATGTTCTCGATCGATGTTGGCGCACTGCCTGAAAGAGGCGTAGGTACTCGATGAGAAAACTTGAAAAAATATTTCCAAACCGTTTTTAAAGAATTCGTATGAATATTGCAAGGTCAAGAAATACAGTTTATCATTATAGTACATACTGTCAAACACAATGGAAATGACTGTTACTATAGCTTATAACAGTGACTATTTATTAGATACTATTGTTCCTATTTATACCTTTATAGTTATCGTAAATTTATAATCTTAAATACTCGTAAGTACATAATAGTGTTTATATATACATAAAAAAAAAAAAAACGTCGTGGATTACTAAAATTAATTCTTAATATCTTTTTAATTATATGTTCGGTAAAAGAAAGAAATGCGTGCATGAGACGTAAGTACCTATTTGTTATTTTAATTTGAGAATATTGGTATATTGGATATATTGTGTAGGTAATAATCTATAGTAAATATATTTATAGAACACCGTTTTCATATACCATTGAACATAGTAGTTTAAATTCCTAACGAGCACTTGAACACTTTAACTCGAATAATGTACACGTCTCATACCTATACAATACAACAAAAGTTAAGTTCGTGTTAACTTATGAACTTAACCAGTTAAGTTTGTAAACTGTAAACTTATCAGATTATGTAACTGGTATAGGTAACTGTGAATAAGTTATTGTTTTTTTTTTTTTATAGAAAGTAAGGTTAATACATGTTTTTAAATATTTTGTAAAATTACAAAATTACAAATATTATTATAATTACAAATTAAATTGTATTTTGTAATATTATGTGCGTTTTGATTTTCGATTTTGTATAGCGTACCATATTATTATCTATTTATGACCGTATTAATAACAAGTACCTGCTAATAAGGAATTATCAATTAACTTCAAAATTATATTTTATCGGACTTTGAATATCCATAGTAAGTAATAGTATTGTAATAAGTTGTGATAAACACAAAACGACAATATCTATGTTTTTGATAACATCACTTCTACAAAAATAAGTATCTAATTATTCTATTTCTGTTCAATACGATAGACAAAACAGAGTTATTATTTGAATATTAGACTTAATAATGTACTGTTAACACATAACTCGTATTATTTACTTATCTAATTTTGTCTAAATTAACTATTATCGTTTTTAGTTTTAAATAAAAATGCAATTTGTTTATACAAAATTAAAAATTTACCATTAAAAGATGAAAAAAAAAAAAAAAAATTCAAGTTATTAACTTTTGGATTAATTGAATTAAATTAAATAACTAGTTCGCTAACTCGTCACTATTGTAACCATATTTAAAAATATACCCATTCTTATAAACTTAACGTCTTTATCTAGTTGATTTTTTATCATGGGTATAATGCGAATCGTGAAAAACATAGGTAGACACCTAATAAATTGTTTAAATTCTCTATTTCTTTAAATGTATGTTTATTTTTCAATTTAAAACACGATATACGACCATACGAGTAAAACGTTTAAGTTGAAATTTTCATATCGTTCGCGACGGCGGGTGACGAGGAGGAATGACACAAATTGTGTGTGTAGGTAGGTAGAGCGACTGCAGCCACACGTGCAAGAGCCGTCCTTGTATACACTAATTAAGTAGTTAATCAATAAGTATATTGTATTATTTTTTGCACCGACTGACTGTTATTGTTCAACTGTATATAATAGTTCCCCAGGTACGTTTCAGAGCTATTTTTAAGAAACGCAAAGTGCCACAGTTCAAATTCTTTACTATGCACGTTAAATGAACATCCGTATGTGAAGGATTTCTATGGAAACGTTATACCTAACTATACTATTGCTAAAATATTGAAAATTTTCAGGAAACGCGATTGATGTAAAATTGGGAATAGCACGTTTTGAAAAATAAAATATGGAAATAATACATTTTGCGAAAAATTAAGATGTTTAGCGTATGATTTAATACCGGAAATAGTATACGTTTTGAAAAAAAAAAAAAAAAAAAAAATGGAATATTTACAATATATTTTAGGCTTGGAAATAGTACTTTTAGACAAAAATTCTCAATTGATTTAGGCTATTTTACCCTAAGAATCGACATTAGACTCGATTTTATCACACAAATTACAATATAGTACGTTTACATGAAACCTTTAATACACTATATGATGACGTCCGATTAGGTTTTTTTTCCGTAGAGGGTTGCTGTCCCAAAAACCCTCTTCCCCGCCGAAATATTTTCAAAATTAGATGAAATTTCGACGATAAATTTATTATAAAAAATATTGTAACTTTAAAATGAAAGTAAACAATTTCGGACCTTTCCCTATCGCCCATCCGACGATTTTTTTTCCTCGGATATATTTGTACAACGGTAAATTTAAATGTAAATCAAACATTAAAAATGTTATATATCGAAAGAGATACCTACTACCGTTTAAAATTGTACAAATAATATTATCGCATTATTATATTATCATTTTATATTGACACAATATGTAACAGGATTTGGGCAATGAGCTGCTGCATATTAGCGATGGATTCGAGAGGGTCGCCTCAGATACGTTATTGTACATCGACATAAGTACAAAATGATATGTAATATGCACCTAAATTGAAACATGTGTGTATATAATGTCAACTGAAATTATCTGAAAATATCAAAATAAATATATTTACATTGAAATCGATTGTTCTTCGTCGGGAACTCAAGAATATTTGTAAAATGTGTTTAAAATAATAGAATATTGAAACCAAATATTTCTCTAAACCGTTATTATTACCTCGAAAAATCAAATTAATTTAAAAAATTAGTATTGGAATTGAAATGCAAATGGAAAAAATAAAAATTTGTAAATTCTAAATCAAAATTTTTTCAAAAATAAAAATCCAGCTAATAGCAATTAAATGTTTTTAATCTGTCTAAGTATATTTTTAAAAACAAGGGTCCAATTTTTAACGCTTCTTGACTAAATGGTTCTTTGGGTGGACAAAATCAGTAAATTAAAATTTTGATCTGTATCTCCTAAACAGTTGGTCGGATCACAAATTACGTAAAATCTTTTTGATGTTTTTCATTAAAGCTAATCATTTGGTGTAGGTTTTAATTAAAAAAATTTTAAATGTTCAAAATACCACTCAAAAATAATGTCTAAATTTTAGTATTTTAGATTCATCAAAATCTTTTGAGATACTTAACCAATATATTTCTACTAAACATGAATTCAAAGTCTTTTACTTTGACAAGAAATATTACTGAATTTGAAATAAATAATATAATTATTATCTGAGTTATGATTTTTACTAATATTTTAAAATTGAAATAATAAAATAATGTAATATTTTGACATACTATGATTGAAATCAATGTCAATTTTTCATTGTATTTATACAATAAAATATACCATTTAATCTACCAATATTTTAAAATTCAAATAATGTGATATTTTTACATATTTTTTGATTGAAAATAATAAGACTACTTTTAATTTTATAAATATTAATAATTATTATTATTGATTACCTAAGTTACAATTTAATTTACAAGTTTTTATATTATAATTTATATTAGAGGCTGAGATTTTTACGTTTCTCAATTATTTCCATTACAGTTAATTTCGCAGAGTATTACATTTAAGTACGAATTTTAGTTTAAAATTTAAAAAAAAAAATTAACTTTTTCGACAAACGGAAATACATTTTATTACCAAAAAAAAATTATATTTCTTTATATTCACAATAAAATCAAAAACTATTTAATAATGTATATAATATAACCCATAGGTTTACCACACTTTACCACTGCAGTTATTTTCTTAGTCAATTTTTAAATTTAAATTTTGTTCATAAAATTGGATTTTTTTAACAACGAACAAATAATATAGGTAGTAGGTAATAATAATAATATTATTATTTATTTATTGGACAATTATTCATTAAATTCCCGTCTAAAAATGAATTTATTGGAAACTACAAATGAAAAGAACCGTGTCAATCGGGAGCATTTTTTTTTTTTTTTTTTTTCACTTTTTGGAAATGTATTGATAACACTTTGGCTTTTTTTTTGCCATTTGAGTGTTGTATGTCATATAATATTGGTCTTAAGACTTTAAAGTTTAGATCGAAATGATTTATTACATAAAAAAAAAAAAAAAGGTGCAGGGTCACGAAGATTTATGGCTGTATCCTTGAACATTTAAACAAGTCTATGATGTTCCATACTTACTTATACAAGTACACTGCAACAATAATAAACTTGGATTGGTTTTTTTTTTTTCAGATATCGCAATGACCAGTTAGCGAATATCAACTCTTCTTGCAGTTGTCGCGATCGCAGAATTTAAGCTTTATATGATATATATATACAATATATACGTAACGATGTTAAACGCCGTCACGTCCGTGGAACAAAGGCAAGTAGTATAATAAGCGAACGCACATATATAGTTTGAACTCATTCAATTTATACTTTTGTAAAGTCAAATTACCCGGTTTCGCCTGTGAAAAGCTTCACCGTTTAATCCATAAAATTCGAAATCACCTCCTCCTTTTCCTCTCTTAATCAATTTCCCACCCTTTGAGGTAGAATTTCGAAAAATCCTTTAAAGCTGCAGATTCGGTTAGTAGTAACGCAAGTCTATATCATCTGAGGAAATTTTTTGAAAATTCATTGATAATGTCAACTTTCTAAGACCGATATTGTGGACTAAACGCCTATAGACGTTGATGAGTCAGTCAGGACTTCGATTTATATATATATATATAATAATTATGTATTGATATGTATCCAATATAATCCTTACCACTTGCAAGCAGCGTATTTTGATATGACAGTAGGAAGGGAAGTTATTGTTGTACGATTTTTTTTTTTAATAGCAGTAACCCGCCTATTTCCTTTCATGTCGTGTCGCATAACGTATTAAATACCTTTTTTTAACTATACAGGTGTTATAATTATATTGTAATTAGTGTATAGATACAATCGAGAGATTAATATTTTCTGTACAAATTATTCAAACTATAAAAATAACCCGCCATCATATAATATGCCCGAGCGTTATCTTACATTGCATTCCATATTTACTTAGATTCTTCTCCTTCTCTCACAACTATTTGTGGTCGGCCACCCCCTAGTCCTACACCTCCACTTGACTCAATCTCTCGCGTCTTCACTTGCCCACAACTTCCTCATATCACTCACCATCACTTGCTCACAATTTCCTCATATCACTCACCATCACATTCCCCACATCTTTTTCGGTCTTTCTCTCCCTCTCTGGATGGAAATCAACATACATTTTCTTTACTAATCTTACAGCCTCAGTATCTTTCCTCCTTAAGAGAATGCTATACACCAATTTTAGCAGTATTAAAATGGGTTCACGCAGTATTAAAATAGGTTATAACTACAGCTTTTCTCTTAGTAATCGCAGAGTCAAAATGTATACAAAATATGAAAGATGAGAACATCATTCACTATATCGTCGCGTTTTTTTAATTAATTTTATTTTGTTTTTTTTTTAAATGATTTTCAATCACGGATTTTTGGCTTTAAAAAAACAATTAAAAAAACTCTGCGCTATGGCATAGTAAAAATATTCTCGTATTTTATAGTTGCAGTTAGTGATGCACAAAGCAAGACCAAGACCAAGACCCTAGCAGTCTTGGTCTTGGTCTTGGTCTTGTCTACTCAGTCTTGGTCGTGTTGATTCAATCTTGGTCTTGGTCTTGGTTTTGTTGACTCAGTAGAAGTCAGTCTTGGTCTTGGTCTTGTTGAATAAATCTAGGTCTTGGTCTTGGTCTTGGTCTTGCAAAATCCTTGCAGCCTTGATTTATTTTTTTTATCAAAATTATAAATAAGAATAAATAATTTATTTATACGTACACAAGGGGGAATTCAGGAAGTAATGGGGGTAATTCTCCCCTCCATTCATAAAAAATAATTAGGTAGGTATCTGTGTAGTTGACTGTTTTCGATAACACCGAACTTCCAATAAATAGTAGAATATCTGTTTAACCATATATTCGATAAACGATAATCATTTCCGAAAATATTACAATAGGATATTGATGATTGCATTACGAGAAAGAAATCTGTAGATTTGGTGTAGAATTATAAATAATGTATACCAAGAAAAAAAATGTAATAAATAACGTATTTAATTCATTAATTTTTATTTTATTTAAAAGCAAGACTTGCAAGAATCTTGCAGTCAAGTCTTGGTCTTGGTCTTGCATACATTTTTATTTCAGTCTTGCTATGAAATAGTGAAATCTTGATCTTGGTCTTGCTAGCTCTAGTACAGTCTTGGTCTTGGTCTTGGTCTTGCATTTTTGCAAGACCAAGACCAAGACTGCAAGACCAAGACCGAATTTGCCAATCACTAGTTGCAGTTATAGAGCGTGAACGTGATTTTTAACAAATATCATGATAACACAACAATAAAAATTGTACTGACACATGACTATTTTTAAATATATTTATTATATTTTTAAATTGTTGGATTTTCATTTTTCTTAAAATTTCATTGAAAATTCTTATACAATAAACCTTAAATATCGGGTGTAAAGTGTCCTGTTAATACATGCTCAAACCATCTTAATTTATTCTTCCTCATGTTTTCAACTACCGAAGCTACACTCATCCACCTTTACTTTCTCATCTCTGCTACACCCATTTACTGTTCTACCTTCCTAACCTTACTAACCTTACCTAACCTTACCTACCGGCAAACAATGTGTTCCATACATTATTGCAGTTGTCACCACTGTCCTATAAAATTTACCTTTTAACCTAATGTTTTGTCACACAAAACACCAGACGCTCCTCTCCACTCTATTAATCCACACTTAATCCTGTATTTCATATAATGAAGCCCCCATATTTTTGTACAATGGACCTTAAATACTTGAACCTCTCAATCTCTCCCACAACATCACCACTCGATTTTATTTTAGTCTTTCCCTATTCCTTCTGTGTTCCCTTTCCCCAAAATCATACTCTATATATTCTGTTTTACCTCTACTAATCCTTAGTCCTTTAGTTTAAAGAGCTTCCCTCTACTCCTCAAGTCTACCATTCACTTCCTTAAGACTCTCTTATCATCAGCACCATATCATCTTCAAACAGCATGCATCATGGTACCTCACGCTGTACATTTCCATTCCAAAATCATTATCACATTCATATTGTTTTTCTTTTTTTGGAGATGTTTATAGACACAATACGTGAATCACCCTGCTCAACGCTTCATTTAACAGCAATATAATTTTGATTTTGGTATAATATATTTTATTAAGTAGGTACCTACATTATTTGTTTTGTTTATTGGCTCATTTCGTGTGATGTTTTAAAAATTTAGGATTAGAATTTTTCAAACTTATTATTTTATATTTATTTTCATTATTATTAAAACGTAGCTACGTAAAAACTAGGCGGTTAACGTATCTCATATTATTTTAATGATATTGTTATTTTTTAATGGTATTTATGCATTTTCAATATTCTTGATAGGTATCCACATAGCATTCTGGTAAAATTATATTCATACACCGTTTTTGGATTTATATAATATATACTACGTATATCTGGTAATAAGCTGAAGGTATTTGAAGAATATGATAAATATATCAGTGTGTCTGGTGGCTACAGATATACCATAAATATACTTATAGAATCCATTAGACATCCATTAGATATCCAAGGAATAATGATCCAGATCTCCATGTAATATAATATGAGATATATATGTAGATGGTCATAAGATATCCAAAGAAAAACAGGTATATATTTTAATGAATATACTACGAGTTTCCTACATAAATATTTATAAATATATTTGTATAATATAAGTTAAAAATTTATTAATCATGCATTAAAAATTTTTTTTTTATATTTTTACACATAATTTGTTATATTACAATTTAATATAGTAACCTATTCATTACTTAAAAAAAAAAAAAACAAAAAAAATTAGAATATTATCTAAAATATAAATTTCAATAGGTACAATACAAAATTAATTACATATTAAAAAATCTGTAATATATTTTTTTCAAGTTATAGGTACAATAAAAAAACGAAATATTATTTATTTAATAGGTACCCATATACAATAGGCCGGAGTCTAAATGACAAAAAAAAAAAACAACCCGATATATTTGGTTATAAATAAAAATTTACAAATAAAAAATAGAACAACTGCATTAAATAGGTATTATTATCTAATATATTATGTAATGTTTTTAATGCATTCCTTGGCTTTGGCCAGCCATATGCCACCAATCACTTCAACTCGTTTATCAGATATTTCACTATATTTCATTTTAACAGCACCTGAAATTAAAATAAATATTTATATTCATTTATAACTAAGCATAAATATGTCAATATTTTGTTATTTTCTACTATGATTATATTGTTACTTAAAATATGGAAAATGTAATAATTAAAAATAGTGAAATCTCTATTAGCGGATAGTTGTAATGACTTTTTGTAAAACATTACCTTAGTACCTACATACTATAATTTTTCTTTATTTAATTATGCATTTTATAAAATATTTTTTTATATTTATTAAATAATTAAAAAATGTAATACTTAATTTAAATTGGAAATACAAGATTTATAGTAAATATCAAATGTACCAATTTATTATTTTATTTATTTAATAGTTAGTTTTTTCAAAGATTTTATTTTATTACTCGATTATGCAACTTAAAAAAGTTAAATTAATATTTAATGACACAAAGATTATCTTATAAAGGTGTGAAATAAAAAATAATAATTTCACTCGGTATAATAAAATAAAAGTACCAATAACTAAATAATTAGAGCAGACTATAAATAAAAACCCTACAAAAATACATTTGCATTTATAAATTAAAAGTTCTACAATATATGTATATATATTTTTTTAGGACATTTTTTTTGAAAATTGTATTTATAATTTATATTAATACATTTAAAAAAAATACTTATTATTATGAGTTCGAATTACTTTTTACAATATCAGTCATTGCAGTAGTAGCAGAGCCCAAACCAACTAAATGTTTTAGCCACATTGTCATTCATAATTTTTTTTTTAAATTCTTCTTATCAATTCACCCATTGAAAATCCTCCAATAAGGGACATATTTTTTACCTAAAAAATTATAATAAAAAATAAATTATAAAATTATTTGACCTACAACATATATATATATATATCTTCTTCTTCTTCTCCTTCGCCTTCTCTCCCAACTATTTGGGGTCGGCCACCCTGGTCCTACACTTCCACTTAACTCTTTCTCCCGCATCTTCTTCACTTACTCCCACCTTCCTCATATCACTCGCCATTACATCC
>JAIPRL010003383.1:0-47572 GCA_025469235.1 Pemphigus obesinymphae | reverse complement strand
TATATACATATATACGTCCGTGATAAATTTTTACAAATTAGGTCAATAATAACATGGATTAAAAGTTAAATTTATATAAATATTTAAAAAAATATTATGGTACTGGTTCAGGGGACGCCTTTTTTTTGCATTAACTATAGTCCCCCCTGCAAATATATTCCACTTTAACCACTGAGGATGCTCCAAACCTTATGAAAATGTCCACGGGTTGCATGATAACCACTGTACCCTAATACTTAGCTCCCATAGTCTTAAGTATTTAATCTAATCAACATACTATAGTATAGCTGTATCTATATATAGAATATGTATAGTCGACAGAATAATATATTAGGTTAAAAGTCTAAAAAATATTGTAAATTGACACAGTCTATACAGACGTAGAATTTACACACAGCACAACGTTGCAATTTATTACATCATTTTTAAACAATAATATTATGTTACCACAGACGAATACAAATAATTAATTAATATTTTATCAAATAACAATGGTGATATATGCCCTTCTCTGATAGAAGCCCGAAAACACTGAAAATCATCTTATTTCATTATTAACGAGAGACACAAATTTATGAATACTAGACCAAGTATGATTGGAATTAACAATAGTAGCTACAATGGTATTCTCAAACATCTATTTTACCATAATTACTTACTAGTATAGGGTTACCATATTTTATTTAAAAAAAAACCGGGACAAAAAATTATACTACAGTTTTAAGTAAAAGTTCCAGCGTCCAAATACTTCACAAATTTTTAGTCATTTACCTACTCTATATAAAATGTTAATATTATTTCTGTTAAAAAATTTTCTAACTGAAGACTTGATCTAATTTAGACACATGATCTCATTTTCCGATCAAATATTTGGTCACAAAAGTTCTTTAAGGAATTCTTTTTTTGATTTTTTGACTTTATTTATTTTGATATATATACTTCTTTTTTTAAATAAATCACAAAAAATTGTTATAGATAGTTGTCAAAACTTAGTTTGATTATTATTCTGTTATTAATAATTAATATATAACTACTGTAAATATGTCAAATGTCATCCGTAACTTCCAAATTGTCCATTCTATAGTACTCAAAATTTATCAATGAAAACACGTGTCTTACTGCTGTATTTGAATCAGGCTAAGTAAAAGAAAATTCAACGTCCATGTATATTGCTTTTATTGTTCATTCAAATGTTTAAAAGCTGATAAGTGATAACCAATAATCTTATTCGAGAGTGACGTTATTGCATTTTACATTTTGTTCTTTAAACAATTTTGTAAATATTTTAAGCCTCAGAAAAAATTATTTTTGTCCATACTTACATTACATTACAAATTTAATTTATAAAATTAATATTTATCAAAAATATTTTTATGTAATTCCAAATAATAACTGCATATTTTGGAGTAAGTGTGTATATAATATCTATGCTTATGTGAAAATAAATATGTATTTCTGTCAATTAAATAATTTTCAAAAATTTTTTTCTCTAGTAACAATTGAAAAATTTTAATATTAAATATCGAAATTGAATTCCGGGACAATTAATCGTCCCGAAAGGCTTTCTGGGGACACCGGGACGCAATGCTCAAAACTGGTAGTGCCCCGGCTAAACCGGGACATATGGCTACCTACCCTATACTAGTACAGTTATACTCGTCGGTGTAACAAGAGGGGGAGGGATTTAGCCCTCTAGAACTAATTCAAGACCTCTTAATATTGTTTTAAATTATGTGTTTAACTGAAAATAGTTCAAATAACTCAAACTCAAAGTCCTAGTTACGCCCAAGGCTGTATCTATATACGAGTAAGTACATTAATATGCACATTATGGTTTACGAAGTCAAAAACTTTGGAAATATCTTTGATTATGATATATAGGTACAATATGGTATACATCTATGGTCACTATAAAATTGATGTTGATAAAATATTTCTGAATTTCATTTCATACGTCTTTACTCAAATATATACCAACTATTGGAAAACCTGTATCTTTATGATATATTTCATAATAAAATCGATTATTATTATCTATTTTAACACTAAAAGCGCTACTTACGTATGCTGTAATATTGTACTTTTTGTTATCCAGCTTAAAAATAGTTTATAACAATTGAGTACCTAATCGGTTTTAACAAATAGTTATAACATTTTCGAGAAATTTAAATTACATTTTTTTTATATCGAAATTACTAAAATTTTAGTTGTCACACATTCCAATTTATTATCTCGCTTATTTAAGGACTGTAGTTCACATTTTTCAACAGTTTAAAATTAATTTTAATTTTATAAACATAAAATTTGTATAGATACTAACTATATTTTAATTATGTTATAATGTACCTACATATACATATAAATTATAATATTGTTCATATTTATTCTACATATTATAGGCTTTTTTTTAGTGTGAAAAAGAGACTAAGCCTATAGATACAAACAGTAATAGGTACGTGCTAACATATTTTTAATTTGTTTAGATTATATTCTATTTACTGTCTAAAACTGAATAATATTTAATATGCCTTTAAACTTTAAAGAAATAAAAAAGTTGTTTTCAAATAAATATTTTACATTTATATTGAATTAATTATGTAGGTATATCACGAGTTGTTTCAAACTTTCAAACATGTCAACTCTATAATTTATTGTATTAAAAATTTTTAATATATATATTATATTTAATATGGGGAATTTTTTACCAAAACTTTCAGTATTTATAATTAACTTATTTTTATTTAATTATTGTAATTTATAGGATTGTACTTTTGTTATAAGGTTCATTATTGAATTAAAAAATGACCATATAACTATTAATTCGTTAAATATTACCAAGTAATGAACATTACTAATTATTGTGTCTTAATGTAAAGTAGAGGTTGAAACACTGAGGTTTGAAGTAACCTAACTTCAAGTAGTTGCAAGAAGTAATGTCAGTAATGAAAAAGATGAGAAAGTTTACTAGTTTAATATAATACCTTAGTTTTGTCCTTTTATATTATATTTAAGTTTTAACAAAAATTGAGGGAAAATGTTAGAAATCAAGGTATAGGTACATAATATATGTACGTATTAACCATTTTTAAGATTAAATGAGAGATTCAAGATTTTAAATTAAAGTTCAATTTCCAATGAGAAACCAAAATTTGACGTTTTTATTTTAATTGCGATCCCGGTGTTTTATGTTCGTATAATACCTACATGCTTTTTCATAAATATCGCGATTACAGAAAATTATTAAAATTGGTACTGACACAGGACTATTTTAAATTCCTTTAAAAATATGTTTAAATATTTATAAAATTTTGGATTTTTATATATTTTTTTACTCCTTAAAATGGTTGTGTGGCGGCCTTTTTAGTTTATTTTTATAAATATTTAGTAAAATATTTTACATTTAGGCATGTACTAAATACATATATTATATGGTATAATTATAATGTATCATATTATATAGATATATATTTGTAATATGTACTACGTACGTATATTATATTTAATATAGTCATTGATAATGTCGTTTAAAAACGAAAATTCAATTGGGGGGGGGGGTGGCTGGGAAAATTTACGTGATGTTACCAAGAAACATTAATAAGCAAAATAAAAAAAATCGTCAAGTTTTTCTGTAATTTGACGACAAACCTAAAAAGTTACTAAATAATTGTCAAAAATTTTTCAAATTTGCCAATTAAAACTCACATCTTGAGAATGTAACGGTTAATTTTTGACTGGACTTCATTTTGCCGACTTATTTATTGTTTGGGGGAGGTTAGAGACCCCACGCCCTCTCAAAGGATGGACTTATCTATAGAGTATACCAAATATATATATATTTATTATTTATTAATAATTTTCGATTTATAAACATTATTTACACATACCAAAAAAAAAAAAAAAAAGGTTATATCATTATTTTCTGACAGAAAATAATATTCAAAATATGATAAAACAAAAATAATGTTTAAATTGATTGAAATTGTATGTATGCATTATAAATGTATAAGAATACAAATTGAAAATTATTGTTTTTAGGATTGTACAAACGAAATGTTTAATTACATGACTTATAAGGTCCAAAAAAAAAAAAAAAATGAATATTGTATTTATTAGTAATATGTACATTGCACATATATACATAACGATAATAATATAATATAATATATATATATATATTCGATGCGCTCTGTATGTATATAATATGTATTCAAAATGTTCTCACACTATATATTATAAATATATGTATCAGTTGATTCAGTGTAGTGGTAAATTCTGTGGCCATGTGTTCACTTAAGTAATCCGGCATGGCAGCAGTGCGTTGACTTAGCGCTATAGTTTCTATTTGACCGCGACGCTCAAAACAACTCATCCACTTCCCTTAGTAATATTTACATACCCCCTGTAGTGTTAAAAAAAAAAAAAAATGAGTTCGTTTATATATTTATGACTTTAAATTAATTACGATATTGTCATTTGTTTTTAGATAGTTACATTTTTAGTTGTAAACGTACAAATACAGCATTATTATATTGTATCAAAAATGGACAAGAGTACAAATATTGACTTTTTTATGGATAATTTAGGTAAGAAATATATTTTTTTTTTACATGTATATATATATATATATATACACTAAAATCGTGTTTATATAGTAGGTATATAATTAATATTTTAACTATAATTATTTAT
The DNA here is from genome assembly GCA_025469235.1 of Pemphigus obesinymphae. Classification (NCBI taxonomy): domain Eukaryota; kingdom Metazoa; phylum Arthropoda; class Insecta; order Hemiptera; family Aphididae; genus Pemphigus; species Pemphigus obesinymphae. The sequence continues at coordinate 42,883 of JAIPRL010003383.1, read as the reverse complement.
TTTATTTTATTCATGTTGTTTTTAACATTTAACAACATGGCACGTATTTATATTCAGTACCTATTGTAGAATTCATTTTAAATGTATTTTTTTAAATATTTATTTAAATATAGATATTTACTAAAATATCTTTAGTTTTAAAAATATATTTTAATCTAAAAAAAAAAAAAAAATTTCAAAAGTTATTTAAAACAATAGTGTAGTGTGTAAATATAATAGACCTCTTTTCTATTCATTTCTAATAATGGAAAACGTATCTGTATATTCTGTAAATATAAATCTGCGCTATAATTTTTTAATTCAAGTCCTTTTTAATATGTATTTTTTTAAATTTAAATTTAAAATAAATTTGTTTTTATAATTTAACTTAACTTTTTTTTATAATTCATTAAAGTGTACCTATGCGTTTAAAATGTATAAACAAATTTACTTAAAAATCATATGTTATTATTTTTGTTGCATATTTTTTTTTTGCATGTTAGTAGATATTTAGTATTAATATATATAAATAATATTGCATATGTATACGATACCTATATTAAATATTTACATTAATTAAGTAGGTACCTACTTATATCGGAAAATAAAATGCTATGTAAGTATAACTATTTAGAAAATTAAAATAATGTATATAATCTATTACTTTTATAATTCAATAAGATTTGGTCAAATTATAAATTATGTTTACTTAGTTAAAAATTTAATATTGGTTTATCTGATTAATTTAGCATATTATTATAAGATATTTAACTAACAAAAATGTATTGTATTTAGTATACCTATATTTTATATAGGTGAGGTATCAAATTTATTAAAAATATGTATGGTCAAGGTCTAAGGTTAATACAATTTGTTTTATTTTCCATTTTTCTATGGCATTATGTTGTAAAACACAATAATATCATTACCATATCTATATAGTTATTATACTATACTGACGTTTATCAGGTTATCATTAAATTCGTTAAATATAAAAATGTTGGGATATGTATTTAACGACCTTAATTCTAATGACTATAATAATTTTTATTTTTTATCTATATTAATCATTATTAAAAATGAACTTTAAATCGCGTGAACACATGTTCTCTCTCTCTCTCTATATATATATATATATATATATATCAATATTTTACAAAAATTATCCAATCATCAAATTAAATTTAATTTACTGTATAATGAAGTAAAAATGATTTACTTACTATAAGGCTTCACAATAGAAGAGCGACACGTGTTTCTTAAACGTATATACTATTAGAAAATACACGTCGAAGAAAATAATATTGGACATAACGTATTATATATTAGGTAAAAAAAAAATTTTAAATAGATATATATTATATAATGACATTTTTTGAGTTTTTAAAAGTTTTTTTAAATACATTTTGTATGCATACAATTAAACCAAATTATAAAATGGGCGTCTAAAATAAATTAGTGAATTATTAAATTGTCTAACAATTTTATCAGAAACTCATAGGCTATAATATTATTAATCTATTTTATATTAACTCAAAGGTTTTTTTAATGAAAAGGAAATAGTTTAAAATAAAAAATTATCATAGTATATTTTGTTTATCAGTATATTGAATAACAAAAATATTATATATTATCTACGGCTATAATAATTATTACTTACATATATATATTCTATAGACGTATACATGGTTAATTAATGTTGGTACACGTATCTTATATAAATGTGTATAATAAAAATAATAATAATATAATATAATATGTACTACCTATATTTTAGTACATCAGACAATTATTTTCACAACAAACAAATATACCTTTTTTTTTTTCATTAAATTTTAACTACATTATGCAATGATTGAAACATTATGATTTAACTCTGTGTATATACTCTTTTAATCTTTATGTCCAGCGTTATTTGTCTCATTTATTTATAATGAAGCCAGCTATGAGTTATGACCCAATATATGTATATTAATTTTAAAAAAAATTGACATTTTTGTATTACTATACATAATGACATCGAGTATATAGGTTTAGTTTGGTTTTCTTGTGAGAAAGCCCTTTAGGGCTTCATATTGACCGCTATATGGCACAGTGTACTTATTGTCTAGAACGTTCGATACACTGTGGAAATCAATCGCCTACCTACGATTTTATTTTCATTAAAATATATAACACATTATTGTACAAAATAATTTTGTTAAAAGTCATCTATACAGTGTGTTCGAAATAACTGAAAATACTCTATATCTATATTTTCACGTTTTTAATTTTGGATCTTTTTTTATAAGCAGTAAAATCACATTTTTTTTTTTTTTAATGGTAACCCTTATTTTCGACAAAAAATTCAGGTATAGATGACATTTTTACTAAAAAGTAATTTTGATATTATATTGCGGGCTATCAATCATGGTGTCCTATACTCCTGTAAACACAAAATTAACCAAGTTATATTATTATTACCTAAATAAAATGATATAAAAAATAATTTTGTTGATGTTATAATTCAGTTAATTTATAACACAGAATTTAAATTGATCAATTCACGGTCATCTCAAATTTCAATTTCTTTCATATTCTAAACCGCTGTAACTGAAGTTAATTTTGGGTTTAGGAGCCTGAATTGCTTTGAAAAGTAATATTTATCCGAATTTCAAGAGTAAATTTTAAGATCTAAAACGAGGGTTGCTAAATCTAAAAAAGCCAAAATTATAAAACATACAAAAAATGCGTATTTTTAAGTTCTCTACATAAAAAAGAACACACTTCAAAATGGTTAAAAAATTGAGGAATTATCTCGAACACACTGTACATATTATACAGATTAATATTCATTTTGATATGAATAATATTATTTTACATAGGTACCTATCAACTATACTAATAGATAGTTACTACATAGATACCTATCTAGTATCTACATTATATATTATTATATAACCTAAACACAGTATGTTCGAGATTACTGGAAACATTCTAATATATCTATCATTTTTATGTATAATACATTAAATTTGGATAGATGTAATTTTTTAAATTAATAAATTCTAACTCATTGAGTTTTGGTTTTTAAGACCAGGTTTATAGGTACATAAAATTACTTTGAAAAATGTGTCCTATCTGAATCCGGATTAAATTATACTTAAGCTAAATCCTATTTATTTTTTTTCTGAATCTTATTTAAACTAAAATAATATAAATAATTTATTTCATATTTTTAGTTTATATTTTACGAATTATTAAATAATACATTTGAAACTCAAGTATTTTCATGAAAATTTTATTGGATACTGTATAGTGTATAATATACATATTATTATGTAGGTACCTATTTTAATTTTTTCACATTACAGAAACATAAAACCGAGCATAATATTTTGTGGTATCAATCTTATGCAAAACAATCTTACAAATATATACAAGTAACCATAATATTCTTTACCTTATTAAACACATTAAAATATAAATGGTTGCTAAGTAGTAAATATATCAATATTTTAAATACATAAATAACAAGCATTTACATATTTTTTACATGATAACTTAATAATCAAACAAAATTCATATTCCTATGGTATTTATTTTAAATATTATCTATGTTGGTTATAAGACCAATGGTACCTATATAAATTCTTTGAAGTCTTTAAATTTAAAAAAAGCTAAATACCTATACAACTTACTAAATAATATATAAGATGTAGTAGAAATATAAAGAAAAAATATATTTTTATAAACTTCAAATTGTCAATGTTCAAGTTATCAAGTTATCAAGCATTTTCTTATTTTAAGTGTCAATGTATTTTATAATTGTTTTCAAATATCACACAAATTTATAGTCACTTATAATATATATACATAGGTAAAAAATCTTATTTATTAACTCGATAAATTCAAAATTTTATTTTAGATTCAAAACATTTGTTCCATATATCTGAAATGTGTCGTATATTTAGTATTTCGTTGCCCTAGATATACATGTAAATTTATGGCCCCCCATGCGAAACTTTAAATTTTTTAAATTTTTGTTTACAAATTCAGTTCACAAAAATAGGCGATTCCTTCAAATTTACTGCCAAAAATCGAAAAAATCAATTTGTAAAACAGTACCTAATTTAAAAAAAAATAATAATAATAAAAAAAGGTTATATCTTCCAAAAATCACTCAAAAAAAGTTAATAATCAATAAAATGTCTTTACAATTTACTGACCCTTAAAAACGTACTACCATGGGCGATTAGCCCTCATATTCCTTCTAAATGGTACAATTTTTGTCTTTATTTTGGATGGTTACTTTTTATATGAGTAATTTTAATGTACCTATATACAGCTGTTTTTTATGAATATAATCAACATTATATTATACTAAATGCAGGTATAGATTTACATTTAAACTGTACCTATAATATACCCAGTGAAAAATTTAAAATTAAAAAATGAGATATTAGCATAAATACCAATTGTTTTTTTTTTTATAGGTACTTTTACCGAGTATTTGTGTAAATTCACTTTATGACGATGTATGACCTAAATTATTGTGTTATTCAATCATAAGTTTAATATATAGGTAGGTACATACTATAGGTACCTATATACCTACTATATATACCTATATCTGTATATGATTTGATATCATCTCAAATATTTAAGTTAACTTTTATTTATTTAATAAGAATGCTATAAATACCAATATTATAACTTTATGGTAGTAGTAACCTAGTTACTAGTAATAAGTAACCTAGTTACTTATTAGTAGTGTATTATTTGTACTTCTTTATGTTCACTTCAAAAGTTGTGTTCAAATAATACTTTTTATCACGAAAATATTCGAAAACACCACATTAATTTTAATTTTAGATTTTGAGAGGAGCGAGTAATCTATTGGTGTAACAATGATGTTTATTTTTTTCGCGTAGAAATTAGAAGGAGACAAATTGGAGTTTTAGAATAAAGAGCTTTTTCGTTAAAAAATTCATTCTAGATGGTACTTTCCAGAAGTTATTTTTTGATTGTCCCGCTGTAGTTTTCTTAAACGTAAATTACCTTTATATAACTACCTTTTTTAACGGGAATTTTTTAAACAACAAACAAAGTTTCCACGGATAAAATATATTACTAAAATTGTATTATATTAGGTGACGTCATAAAATATTAAAACAAAATGTATACAGTAATGATATTATTTTAAAATGTCAATTTTTTGTAAATTATAAATACGTATACTCATATAATATTACACCATAGGTTCACCAAAAACTTTTATAGAATGCAATGATTTGTTATTGCCATTGGTTTCAAATTTAATATAATATCCACTACTAGTATACCACATTTCCGAAGAGCGAAAAGCTTCCACACCCTACTTTCGTCTTTTTAAATATAGCCAAGAGTCTAGTAGATTATAATTCTATGTCGGGATGATGGTAAATATAGCTCTGCGAAAATGTACGTCGTATATTCTGCCCCCGTAAATAATTCACTGTCCACTGAAACCTGTTATATATGTCCATACGGCATATGCTTATTAAAATTTTGAATATTTATGTGCAGATAGGATATTATGGGATAGAAAAAATTTTGAAATCTAGGACCTTACCTAAAAACTTAAAGATAAGGATGTATATGACATTACTATATGTCCTATATTTATATATATATATATATTGTCCTATACGGCGCTGAAACGTACAGGGCAGTGGGCACTGAGAAAAACAAAATAATAATCGAGGCTAGCGATATTTGAAAGAAAAGTTCTATTATGGATACATTTATTATAAGACGTAAGAACATTTCGTTTAGTAAAAAAAAAAAAAAATGTCAGGTTTTAACAAATCCATACCTATTTTTGCTTTGATTTATCCATTGGACATGAATCTGTTTGTGTGGAAGAACGCACAGACTCCAAATCTGTAAATAATTCTGTAACCATTACAGATGTGATAAGCCGTACTGATTTAGGCGACCTAAATTCAGGACCTGTCCAGTCGATATTAAAGGTAGATAACTATAATCAAAATAAATATAAGTATAAATATGACTAAATTAATTATCAATATAACTGCAGTATTTTCAATGTTATATAGAAAAATAAAATAAAATGTCTCCCTGTATAATCTATTTAGGAAGCGAAAAATCTAATGAAAAATAAATAGGTAGATAGCTGAAATATATACCTATTACATAAGTTCCCAACAAAAAAACTCGGTGTTATTTTACTTTTTAGATTTTAGTAAGTTTTAAATAGTAACCTATACGTAATTTATTTATTTTTCATGTTAATATGTTAAGATTTGATTTATTAGTTGTTTTCATTACAAGTATGTCGTCAATGGTAATGCATGATATGTAATGTTAAATTATATTATTATACATCAATATTGAAGCTGTGAAATATTAATATCGAGCGCAGCGCAAAAAAATTTGTTTGTTAGTAGTTATATACTTATATAGTCTTAGCATTCCCCCCTCACCAACAATTCAACTCGATTTCCGCCAATGCTTAAATACCTATAATACAATTTTAAACGATAATAATTAAAGAGATTGAATATTTATGACTTAACAAAATAACAATTTACCCTAAAAACTAATATTCATAATGACCAAATTTTTAATTTTGAGTGGAGTGAGAGAATTTTTTATTTTACAATGATGATTATTAATTTTTATTTTATGAATAAATTTTTGATTTAAAAATCAATTTGTATGTGCACCTACTAAATTTTTAGTGAATAATTTTTACAATACATTGGATTGATAATTTCTTAATTTTTCAATAAACGCATAAAAAAAACTAAAAAATAGGCAAAAATAGGTTTTTAGTTTTTAGATTTTACTACTAGTTTTTAAATTGTTGGTTTTCAATACTTTTTTTTGGACTCCTTCTTTCAGAAAAGTGTTGAAAATATACCACTGTGTATAGGTAGATACATTAATAATATAATATAATATTAATAATATAATAATAATAATTAATAAGTTAAGAGGACGTCGCACTGAAGATTTTCAACGGTAAAAATATGTTTACGCAAAACAAATAAAATGGCATTTTAAAATAACTTTAGTGTTAAAACGCTATTTATAAAATTGATAGAAAACACCATTTTGGAGATAACCTCATCGGAATTTTTTCAAAAAATACATTTAAAAAAAGTTAGTGTTTAAAAAATATAGGGAAAAAATAGTATTTTGTATCTTCGATAACGAGCTTAATATTTAGAAAATTGTAAAACCCCAATGAGATTATCTTTGAAATGTTGTTATCTACATATTTTATAATAGGTGTTATAACTTTAAAATTACTTTAAAATGCTATTTTATTTGTTTTGCGTAAATGTATTTTTAAACAAATATCACGATTACACTATAATAAAAAAATAGCACTGATAGAGGACTATTTTTTAATTCCTTTTAAATTATATTAAAATATTTTTTGATTGTTAGATTTTAATTTTTCTTAAAATATCTAAAAAATTGCCTATACAGAATCCCTTAAAAATAGGGTGTGTGACATCCTCTTAAGAGAACGGCACACACTTGTTTTTTAAGTGGTTATGTATAGGCATTTTTTAAGAAATTTTTAGAAATATCATAATATTATAATTTAAAAATATTTAAATACAATTTAAAAGTAATTTAAAATTGTTCCCGTGTGTATACTATTTTATATTGTTATGTAATCACGATATTTATTATACAAACATATTTATGCAAAAGTGTTAAAATGGGTTTTAAAATAATTTTAGAATAAAAATATCTATTATCAAATCAATAAAGAGCAATATTTGGGAGTGAACCTCATTTCGGTTTTTAAATTAAATAATTAAAAAAATAGTTATTGTAGTTTTGAAATCTTGATTTTTAAACTATTTTAAGCTTTATTTACTTTTTTCAAAACAATAAATGAACAATCCCAAAGGAGATACACTCCAAAAAGTTGTCCTCTGTCTATTTGATAATAGGTATTTTAATTCTAAAATCACTTTATGAATCTGTTTTAACAGTTTTGCGTAAACATATTTTTATCGCTGAAAATCATTTGTGTAGCGTCCTCTCAAGCCATTTTTAAAAAAGCCATTTTATTTCTATGCGTAAACGTATTTTTAAACAAATATCGCGATTACACCACAATAAAAAATAGTACTGACATAAGACTATTTTTTAATTACTTTTAAATTATATTAAAATATTTTTTGATTGTTAGATTTTAATATTTCTTAAAATATCTAAAAAATTGCCTACATAGAACCCCTTAAAAATGAGGTGTGCGACGTCCTCTTAATGCAATTTAGGATCCACACGTTAGTTTTTGTATACAGTCGTAATTTTAATTTGAATAATAACGTATAGATTATAACACCTATAAGATAACCTATAATATAAATATACTCGTATACTATGCAGTTTTTAGAAAACAATAACTACCTATTATTTATTAAAAGTATAAGCATTGATTAATTATGTATTTGTATTAATTAATTAATCAATGATATAAGAATATATAAAATATGAAGACTGTCGCCGATAAAAGTCAGCATTATATTACCTACCTAATACGTCATATTAGTCATTATAGGGTATTGTATAAAATTTTTAGCATAGTTAACTAAAATAATTGGTCAATATTTTATTTTTATATTTTGTATATTTTTTTATTGCTTTTTTTCTATTTTGGAATATTCCAAGAATTACATCTTTAATATTGTATGTATATAGCCAGGTATTAAGTATTAAGTACCTTACAACATATCTTTTTTAGTACTTTTACAAAAAAGTTTCAAAGCAAAAAACCGTTGTTTTTAAACTTCAATATAATATATATCTACAGTTGAAGTGAATTATTATATATATATTATATATTATATAAGTATATATTATATAAGTATATATTATATATATACTTATTATACACATTTAAAATATATAAAATAATGTTTAGGTAGGCTTGAAAATCCAATATATAAGGAAAAAATGTAATAAATATTATATGTTTACTAGTTATTGTATTTACATTTTTTTGTAATAAATAGTTATTACTTAGAAAACATAATTCTTCGATAATAATTTCTTTGAAAATTAAAAACTATGCTGAGTTCTTGAAACTTTATATTATTTAATTATACAACTATTGATTTTATGTTAAAATTAACATGCTTGAATGTACTCTATCTGAACCGTAATACCTATATTTTAAATTTGTTTTAATAATCCTTAATAGTATAATTAAAAAATTGATTTAATAGAAGTATAAGAAATTTAAATGATAAATGAACTGCTGCACAGCCAACAAAACATCTACATGATCTGTCAATCTCTTGTTTCCTACGTATATATTAAATATATAATAGGATTTATATCATTTATAATTTATATTTAGACATTCTTATCTACGTTATTATTATATTTGTATAATATATACATAGCCATATAGGTAATGTTGATTAAAGAATTACATAATAATATTTTTTTTATTCGTACATTACATTAGTTCCAAAGTTAAATATAAAGTAAAAAATAAAAAATAAATTATGAATTAATATTTTCATCTATCATTCATAATATTCTGTGGTTTTTGAAGCAAATAACAATATGTGACTTCATATTACCTGTATCAATTAGTTGTATTGGATTTATTTATTTATTTTATTTTTTATCGGGGAAAATGAAAATACACTATTATCACTAATAATGTTTAAAAATATATTTATAAAAAAATAAGATAACTATATTGATGTAGTATACTGGAAAAGAACATCGTCCGAATATATATGTATACACACTACTGGAGCTCGCAGTTATTAAATAGTTAACAATCTAATTTATCCAACAAATGTGTGTTAGTACTTATATAGTAGATTATTGAACATTGTTGGATAATTTTCAAAAAAAAAAAAAAATGTGGATCTTATGTTCATCTTTATACCTATATTACGCAAAAATATATTTTTTCACTGCCAAATTTATACTATAGTGACGATAAGTTTGTCGGGATTTTTTTTATAAACTTAAAGTCATGCCACTCCATTTATTGGATAACGTTTTAAAGACGGCATGACGATCCATATAATCAAGCAAATCATTGGAATTTGTACACTCACAGATTCCAGAGCGGAGTATACGAAATTTCAGCTTAACACTACAGCGACATTCTGCTCTCGCACATGCATATATTATAGTGACTATACTGGTATACCTACTTATAGTCCTCTCCTATATTGCACCAACTACAATATTTGTAGACAAATATATACTAGCGCCACCGTGTGAAAGATAAAAAACAACCAGCAACATTGGCTCATCTTATAAGGATATTATACAAACATGCCGAGGAAAACATTACAATCGATAGACCCAACATTTAAACATAACTTCCACTATATATATATATATAGACGAAAAGTGGATAAATTACGGGAAAAAAATTCGGACATAGTCATAATTCATCATTGATAAACGATCCACGTACAGCGTAAAAATGTATCTAAATAAAGGTAAAAAAAAAAATAGTTAAAATTTATATTATCTTTAAAATGATAAAAGATAAACATTTTTTATCTAGATAAAAAAAAATTATAAAACATTTTTTAATATTATTTCTTTGTAGACTAATATTTTAATATTAACACACTAATTTTCTAACAAATTTGTTTGGTATTCATGTATAAAATAACGACTAGGTACCTACTACAATATTATGCAATATTATTCCGTAAATATTCTTAAACTCAATAATATAAAAATTCTAAACTCTTCGAGCGTATTACTAAAGTTTTCTGTACATTTAAAAGTCAGTAAGTAAGTAGTACCGATTATTAGTACTAACGTACTCGTATAGGTATACTTTAAGTACCTATACATTATACTACTTCGTATGAAAACCTAAAACTAGGTAAGTATATTATATTATATCACTATAGGTGTGTAACTCCACCAAAATTATGTTTACTTTTGTTCTGCCTACTTTTATTTACACGTATTAAATATAGATATCCAATTTATACTTAAAGTGACAAGTGTAGATATACATGTTTTAAATGATTTATTAAAAATGGTTAGCTACTTAACTAAAAATAGGACTATATATTTTATTAAAAAAAAAACAACCAATTATAATTTCGTTGGGTAATGGATATAACTGTCGATGTTTTGTTATCGGGTTAAGTTTCAGGCAATATATTACAAAAATTGTAAATTTTATTATTTAGTATCAACACGAGTAAATGAATGGAGTTCTCTATAAATAGTCGACATCAAAGGTATAAAGATTTCAATTTTCATAGAGATATCCGAGCATATCTTGGAGAAACACAAATTATATATAATTTTATATGACAATATATGTATATACAATTATTAATATAAATATTATGAGGAAAATTTACAAAATTACGTATTATATATTTTACAAATTAAAAATTATATTGTCGTTATTATTATTTATTTCAATTATGGAATCCAAGTAGAAACAAATTTCGATTTTATAATACCTATATCTATTATTTTCTTTTAATGACAAATGAAAATATCTCGATAAATTTACTTAGATAAGTGAAATTTTTATCTGATATAATCGTTTAGACGACTTGTCATTATTTATTAATAATGATAAATGATAATTAAAAACTATCTAGATAATACTCAACACTATACACGTATGAAGGTCCCGCGCTTTGATTGCATGACTTAGGGGGGGGGGACTTTTGGACTTCTCTATAGTACTTTTTATGTTACTTTTATATACTTTTTATAAAAAAAAAACTGATGGCACTATGGAATAATGATGTTGTTTTTCATACCTAGTTTTTGTTATTTTTCATTTTTCATTTGAGATTATTAAATGGCAAAAATGTGTTTATATTCACAATAATACAAATAAAAAACGTCTAATCACTCGATTTACATAATTTTAAAAACTTCCATATCTCTAGAATCTTGTTAAACAAGATATTAATGCAATGGTAGGTACAAGATAATATCAAGTTATATTGAGAAAAGTATGCAACATATGCCATCTACCTATACTTACATCATACAGTATACTTATTACCTATGTATAAGATTCTGAGCGAAACGAGGAATTTATTAATTTTACCTTGGTGTGTTCTGATATTTTTTCAGGTGTACTTGCTTTTTTTTTTTTTTTTTAGTAGAAGAAATTGAAAAAGATTTTTAGGATAAAAAAACTTTCTGATCCCAACAAATAAGAATAATAGCAACACAATATTATGAAAAAAAAAAAACAATATATATAGGTGAAAGTAAAATTAATATATATTATTATAAATATATAAAGAAAAAACAATGTTAAAGAACAAAGAGTAAGAAATAAGTATAACTGTATAAAAAATAAAATTATATAAGCGTTTATATATTAAACATTACCAGTTTCAACAAAAAGTAATTATCAAATAAAAAACCGTGAAACAAAAACATAATATATATAACAACTTTAATAATATTCTATTTATGGTAACAAGTATTTTATTAATATTATTTTATTTTATTTTTATACAATAGAAACATTAAAACTTTAAACATTACACGGTACAACAAATAAATGATTGTATAAATAGGGCCGCACAGTGGGCTCAATCACATTTCTAGCTGGCCAAAATGTTTTTTTCATAAAACATTGAGCTAAAAGTTATAAAAATTCGTATAATGAAATAACTACTTATAACTTATTAAAAACAATTTATTTAACCTTTAAACCGTATATTAATAAAATAAAATGTATACTGGTATACCTGATATTATAATTATTTTATGTAAATATACATTTATTAGACATTTTTAAAAAAAATGTTTGATCATGATGTATTTATACTTTATCTTAGATATCTAGTAATGAACACCTAGATATATATATTGTTATTGACATCAATTACGACAACAAAAATGTGTATTTTTCATCGGCTATACAACAAGCTGGTCAAAAGTCTTAGTACCTATCAATTCTCTAATTATTTATTCAATAAAACTATATAAATACGTTAAATGAATATAAATGAGTTTATTAATATTATTATAAAGTTATAAATATTAGGCAAATACTTGGTTCCTACAATTTTCATTATTAAACTAAATACGAGTGGTCGCTCTAATCTCAATAGGAAACTGCAAATAAAATACAAGAGATCGAGTATGTATCAAAATACTTACGTTAGATTACGTCATTATGAGCAAAAAATATATATAATTTTATTATATAAATACTTTTTTAGATTATTTATTTTTTTTTTTTAGTTGTATATCTAATTTGAACACAGAGATATTAATCAACAGTTTAAACTTAAAATATATAATAATAACATATATTTGGAAATACTATTTTATTATTTCATTTAATTAAAGTATTTTGTGATTCACCAGAACTTGATTGCAATGCAAATCCATAATTTTTTAAGACTTTAAATAAACAGCGATTTTTCATATTTTGTGCAATGTTACTTTTATCTAGAAAAAATTTTTTTTTTCAATTTGGGACAAATTGGAGCAACTCATCAATAAAATATTTTAAAGTATACATCATATATGCACTTAAAAATAATAAGAATTATAACCTCTAAGAACCCCTAAAAATATTTGGCTGTATAATATCGGTAAAAAACTAAATTTTTTTCAATTTTTTACACAAATACACGTACTATTCAAGCTTAAAAAAATAATTAAAATAAAATTATGCATTAGACGTTCAACATAGGTGTATTCGTTTAAATATTTTATAAACTATACTCTTTACAATTTAGTTTAAGTAGTTCAAAACTATCATTAAATAAACCATCAATCTAACGTGATGTTTCATATAAATCAGCATTAGAAATATATTTAACAACGCTTATCTATTATAAATTTATAATTATAATTATCAATATTATTGTAGTCATTACCGTTAGGTAGTAATGAAGAACAGATATCTGTTATTTTATATATTATGCATTATTTGCTAGATAAATTTTCTATTTTTGACCAGCTAAAAGTACTATTCATCCCACTGTGGGCCGTTCGGTTTCCTGAGCATACAAACTTGGCAGGAGAGGGGTTAAGTTAGATACTTGAAAATGCCGATTTTATATTATTTATTTTTCTTAAAAAATTTACATAATATTAAATAACTTTATTCATATAACGATTAGCGATTCATTTTTCATTATATTCAATGCATTGTATTCGGCGTATTTTTTATGGTTGCATGACTATTGAGTGGCTACATTTTCAAGATAGGTACCTATATTTTATCCACAATAGGTAGTCCATAATATATTTTCAATATTTAATAATTATAAAAATCCAATCTATGTATAAACTAACAGTTGACCTCAAAAATTTTTTTTATGAGATTAAATTTAACAAATGTACGTTCATATGTAGAAACACTACTTATCATAGTAATCATCACGCTAATCGACAAATATTATTTACTGATGGTATAGGTATATATTTTACTTTTTCACAATTTTCAAGTTATTGGATATACTTGTAGTTTTAACTTCTATTGATCTATTAATAAATAGATAAAATAATATAATAAATAAATAATAAGTATTTTCAACCGAGTTTAAACAACTTTGATTTCAGGACTATGTATTATGCAGTATTATATGTACCTATACCCTATATATATATATATATATATATAAATTCTAAATTCTTAATGTGAAAATTGTCTTTCTCAAATGGACACGAAAAATTGCTTAAATAGTTATTTTATTGTAATAATAAATAGTTTTAAACTATTTTTTGATAAAATTATAAACATAGAAAGAATGTAGCTGAATTATTTTTTTTTTTGTAAAATGTGTAAAATGTATAGATAGATAAAAATAAAATGTATAACATAATACAAATAATAAATGTATAATAAAATGGGCAAAAGCTTAAATCAGCTTGAGTAGGTAGCTGTATTTAAGTGTAAGTGGTTGGTTTATTTTTAAAATGATAAAAGTTTGAAATTAGATTCTGAATTTATTCCAAGAGTTTCGATGTGGTGTTATACTATATTAAACAAATTACTCATTCTTTTTGAATCAAAATTAATATCTTCCAAATTTTTAATTCTGAGAGAAGCAAAACAAGTATAGGGCACTATACTAAGTAAGTTTGTATGATTTATAAACAGGATTTTTTTTAATTAGATTTTCGACTTTTCTGTCGATAATTAATATAATAATACCTATATTATTAATATTGAATTTTTTTCTATACTATTTCTGGAAGTGATTTTAATTTAGACATAATATAGTTCATAATAATATATATTGAGAATACAATGAAATAACTATTTGGATGAATAGCTGAGCTCTAGACAATATATAGTACCTAATAACGATAAATAAGAATTTATAAATAGTCGGACGTAGGTAGTTTATAACGTCGTTGGCCAAATTATTATTATTATTATTATATACTTTTCGTTCTATTTACTCTATTAACTAATCTATTTACTTTTATAGTGACAATAGATTTAGAAAAACGCGAGTTCTTATACGAAATTTTACGAAAAAAACCAAATTTTCCGGGCGTATGTAATTTGCACAAAATTTTTCCCAAAATAAAATAATGGTGCGTAATATGCACAAATACGGACGAAATGTGTTTGTCATTTGCATTTGCACCACTACCGTAAGGAGACGATATACCTATACCTATAGTAAAGAGTTGTAATTTGCACCAAAATTGATATCGATTATTTTTTCGATAGTACCCATTTATAAATAATAATTAATCATAGGCGCAGTTTGAGTTTTAAATTTAAAAGGGCTATGATTATACTCAGAGCCGTCCTAAGAGCGGGGCCCACGCCCTGGGCCCTGGATCCGTGTTCTGGATCATAAAATTGGGACCTGGGCTTTTTAAACTTTTCGAATATACTTTTAAGTTTTAAAGAACCCGATACCAGCTACTTATTAATAGGAACATAATATAGGCAATTTATTCACACATTATGTCAACGGATTACAGGTAGTGTGAGTGTGAGTGTGTAGATGAATATTGGTGTTAGTGAACTATATGCCACGTAATTAATGTGTTGTCATGCGTCATCTGGATCTTACCACGGAATATCCAAATGTAAAATTCATCAGACCTTGGATGGTATATTCAAAAAAAAAAGGACTCTGTATTTTGTTTTTCTTGTCAATTGTTACCAAATTCTTTGAATAAATCTAGTTTTACTAATGGCTTCAATGATTGGAAGCATTTATCTGAAAGAATCAAAAGCCACAATTTGTCAATTTATCACCAAAAATCGAATCAATAATGGGTGAAACTATCATGGCTTTTGGATGATACGACTTTGGATAATGAACTTCTAAAGGTAGGTACCTAATCAATATTGAAAAAGAACGTTGGAGAATGGTTCTAAAAACAATAATAGATTGTGTTATTTATCTTGCGGGACAAAACGATGTACTTATTTAAAGAGAAAAACTGCACAGTTTATACAAAACAAAATGATAAATTTCTTAAACTTATTGAAATGATTGCAAGTTTTGATAGTCCAATGGATGAACATTTTGGAAAAATAAAGAAAAAAGAAATCCCCAACATTATATACGACTTAGAATACAAACTGAATTAATACACTTGATTGGAAATAAGATATGAACAGAAATTGTGACACTAATTAAAAAAGAAAGTATTATATACTGTTGTGCTTGATACAACTCCTGATCCATCTCACAAGGAACAATTAACTAATAAGAATTGTGCATATTATTAAGACCAGCAATAATATAAAAGTGTCAGTGTATGAATATTTTGTAAACTTTTTACACATAACTCTCAAAACAGGATTAGGATTAGGTATTTGATGTTTTAAAACAAGAGTTATATTTGATTTGGATATTTGTTTGTACAATTTTCGTGGTCAAGAATATGACAATGGTGCAAATATGGTTGAACAGTACAGGCTAGAATATTAAATGAAAATCATAGAGAATTATTCTTACCTTGTTGTACTTTATTACTTATACTTTATTCATTAAATATCTTATTAGCTTATAAAAGTTTATATATAGATCATTAATTTTGTTTTATTTTTTAAGAGATGTAGCTACTTGTGTACTTCGGGCTATGACTTTTATTTGGAGTTATACATAGATTATACACCTTATTTTCTGCATACACAGAACGTTGTGTAATATTGATAAAACATATAACATTTTTAACATTGAAACAATTATCGGATACTAGGTAGGAGTGCAGATTTGAACATGAATTGTCTTATGAATTTATGTTGAGTTCAATAATATGGTATAATTTACTGAACATTGTTAATAAAGTTAGTAAAACTTTGCAAAATTAAGATATTTCAATAATTGATTTTGCTGTAAAAAATATGAAAGGCTTAAAACAGTTTTTAATCGAGTATCGAGAAAATGGATATGATAAAGCAAAAGAAGAAGCTATTCAAATTTGTGAATAACTTGAAATACCACAAGAGTTTAAAATTAAAAGAAAATATACAAAGAAATAAATGTTTATAGTTATTCAATGTTCTATGACTGAAGAAGAATCCATTTTCAGGGATTTTTTCTACCTATAACACATCAAGGAATTGTTTCTATAGATCAAAGATTTATATAATTAAACCATTTTGATGGCTACTTTGGATTTCTTTTTGATATTGGTGATTCATCTACATTAAATAAAGATACTTTGATGAAAAATTGTCACGATTTGCAAATTATATTGCGAATTGAGGAAAACATGGACATAAGTGGAAGACAGAATTATATGATGAACTTGACCTTCTTTCAGATATAATAGATAAAGGCACGTCACCACTTCATGTTTTACAAAATATTCTTGGCAACAATTTTGGTGATATATATTATATATGCTATATGCTAATGTTGCTATTGCTTTAAGGATTATGCTCACATTACTAGTAACTACTGTAACGGCCGAAAGATCTTTTCTAAAATGAATTAATTAAAAATAACCAAAGAACTACATTAGGTCAAAAAACAAATAATTTAGTGGATTGAATCGAAAATAAAATCACAAACGAAATGGACTATATTGACATATTAAACACATTTGCCGAAACAAAGTAAAAATAATTGATTTTTTAATTAAGTAGGTAATTATTCTAATCATTAATATATAATACTATATATATGTCTTCATTTTTTTACTGGTGTTATATAATAATAATATAACGATTAGTCATAACATTAAAATTTTTTTGTTCATGAATATTAAACAGATAAATATTTTATTTTACATATTCTATTAATAGGTTATTTCGTACAATTAATTGATGAGTAAATTTAAAAATAAAGTAACAATAAGAACAAATATATTATAATAATAGGTAGATAATATAATAAATGAAACAAATAATGTACAACTATGCTAAACAAACATTATGTTTGAAAACGTTGTCAGATATTTTGTTAGGTTCTAGGACGATACTAGAACTAGAATGATGGGGAGAGGGAGGGGTGTACTTTAAAATATTGCCGACTGATAAAAAGATCATAAAATTTTTTTTTATAGTTATTTTATTCCCAAGTATTGCCCATTAAATATATACTGATTTAATATTTCGAATTACAGGCCTCGCGAAAATTATTATGCCCTGGGCCCCGTAAACTATAGGGACGGTTCTCATTATACTAATAACACTAAAAAAAAGATGCTTGGTGTGCTATATAAGCTATGTGAAGGTATATTAAATACAAACATTTTTGGGGGGAACTTAGCTACCCTCCCCCCCCCTCCAAAAAAAAGGTGAAAATCGTGATTATTCCTATTAAGTATACTAATAGTTTATGTGAAAGGCGATAGTCAATGGTCTATTTTACACCACGGGTACTAAGCAGCTGGTGCACACCAAGCAGGTCCTCATCAAACGTCTGAAACGTCCATCATGTTTACACCGAGTGTATTATCATTCTGTGTTATCAAAACATTACCAATACATAACATTCAATTATTTGGAATTATATAAAATTAGAAGTGTAATATTTAAATTTAAAGGTTTGCTAATACCACTTAGAAAAAACACGGAAAAAAAACAACAAACAATATGTTATTGTTAATGTTATTGAACATAACCTTAAATACATGATTTTTGTGTTTGGTGCGCCTCGAATTTGGTCTGATACGCCTTGCTCAATCGTATCAGACTATATTAATGCGCTCCTGTTTACACCGAAACCTTAATACGGATTAAACACTTAGTACGCGTATCAAGTACACGGTGTAAACTAGGCCATTATTATGTTTAGATATATTATGTAAATTGCGTCCAGAATATTATTCGGTTTAAGTGTATTTATTTCAGTTTACATATATAAACCGAGTAGGGTCACTCGCTCACTCCACACTCAGTGCCTTTCCGAGATAGGGGGGGGGGATGAGATACCTTCCCAACTCTAGAAAGCAGTCGCAAAAACAGACATTAATCGACAAAAGCAGACAAAGAAAAAAGAATATTTAATAGATTGGCGCATTCGGGTATTAATAATTTTACGAGATACATCGAAATATCGAGTATACCTATTCCTATTTTAATTTTGATGCAAGTTACAATTTTAACTTTTCATGTTTTGTAGCATATTCGTTTACCTTTTAATTTTGATGCAAACTAACAATCACATTTTATAAATTACCTTCGGTGGTGCAAGTTATACATATTTATATTTTGGTGCGAATTCCAGAACTTCCAATTTTCCGATTAAACATGAAAAATTAGAACGAAAACGGGACTATATACTCCCCCCCCCAACAATGACCCACAAACTCACCATGGGGATGGCTTTGAATATAAACTATTAATACACAAAAATACACAAATATAAATATAAAATATTCAATATACTTTTTATAAGTGTTATAATAAAATTAATTTTATATGTTAGACAAGGCCGTACTAAAGGAAAGTTTAAGGGTTCAAACCCTTTTTGAAATGTCTTTATATTATATTTTCTGTAAAAATGATATTAAATTAACGATATTTATAACCATGTTTAAAATAATCAATTAATATTCTATAACACAATATTTGTACATTTTTCACGAAATATTGGGCTAATCAGAAAAAAATGAGTGTACGAGTGTACGACGTCTTAAGTAATTACCTGGGTATTGGTAATTATTGAGGTTTACAAATTACAACAAATATACCTACTTTATTTATAAAACAAATCTATTTAAATATAAAAACCTGGTGTTGGCACATGCATATAAAAACACTAGATACTATTTTGATCGACGAAGTCAGATTTAGAAATACAGTAGACTCTGTTTATTTTAAATAAAATATTTTTAAATAATAGTTAGTATTTACAGATTACAGAATGAATTGTAGTTTATACAAAAAATTTGGGTCATAGAGAAAAATACAAATTTTTAGAATAATTATAAATCTACAGCAAAAAGATTGTGTAAATGTATAGGTATAGCATATAATATATATATATATATATGTTATTTTTATAAAATAACAAATAAAACAAATGTATATTCAAAACCGATTTAAAAGTAATATTATGTATAGCAAAATGTCCATTTTAATTAATTTGTTCAAAGAGTCAACTTTAGAGGGAAAGTACATTAAGATAAAATCATAATATCATCTGTACAACGTTATAAAAAATCCTAAGTGGATTCCAACATTTTAAAGGGTGGTACACAAATATGCAAATGCTGCCGTACAAACTAAAAAATGTCTACAAGCTTTAAAAATTATTCGATCATCTGGATTTTATATAGTGGCTGTGAACCAGGATTTTTAATGACGTGTATTGATTTTAGATTTTAAACTTAAAAAATAATAACCTCTTATAACTTTTATAGAATAAAATCGTCTATAAAACGCCTTTAAAAAAAAAACTCGAAGTCGATTTGAACATTTTAAACGGTAGTTAGGTGGTACGAAAAATCGTTTTTATTTTATTATATATATATATATTAATAAGGTTTACCAGATACCTATTTATACGTATATACTTTATAGGTAGTAAATAAAAAATTTCGTTTTTCAACAGGAAATATCACATGTTATTTTTTCACCAAAAATGTGTTATTCATTAATTATATTGTTGAAAATATAGTGTCCCTTTTTCTTACTGACAATATATTACATATAATATTATTATTATACGTTTTAGGGGATTTCGGATCCTACCAATTGCGGCAGTTTATACTTCATCTATTGTCAGCATTCACAGCTGGTCTACACATGATGGCTTTGGTCACTGTTGCTGCCGTACCCGAATACAAGTAAGTCATATCTACATTCTACATAGTATATATACATGAAAAATATTCAATATAGTATATTATCTCACGTTATAACATTATCAAATATTACCTTAAATAATCTCGAACTATCAGTTATAACAACCAAAATTACACTTGATCCAATGATAATAAGTACCTATTATTGTTATTTTACACCCACAAATCATAATATGTAGGCGCATAAACGTTTGGTTATATAAATTAGCAAAAAATATATAATCTAATCAAATTAAAATTAAAAACTTATAATACGAGTATCTGGTACGAGTACAGATGTATTTATTTTACTTCAACGGTTTCAGTTTACTCGAAAAATGTCAATTTTTATATCATTATACTATAGATTTAAGACATTTTATAATAACATATTTTGGAAAAAAAATTCTGAAACTTATTATAGTTATGTGTTAAGAATACACCACATACCTATGCATTATTTTACCAAAACAAAATCGTTTTGTGAGAAAAATGTTTTCTCGGGCTGTAGTCGGAATTAAGAAATCAAAATTTTACAGAATATAGACTATAGTAGACAAAATTATCCTTGTACTACCTACTATCATTGAAAAAAAAAATCCAAAACCTTGAAAAAAATATTAATTTTGTAAAAACCATTCTTGTTGAAGATTTTTACAGATAGCATAACATCAGTCCTATTTGTACTTATTATCGAAAAAAAAGAACATAGATAATTGTGTTTAGTATGTTGTATAAGAATTTGGTTTTTTAATTAGGAACCTATGAATACAGTCCGAGAAAACATATTTTTTATAAAATGGTTTTGTTAACAAATATCGTGATCGTACAGCAATAAAAAGCGGTACTGACACGAAACCATTTTTAAATTACTTTTAAGATTTACTTAAATATTTGAGATATATATATTTTATGATGAATGATTAATTTTTATTTTCATTTTTTTTTTACACATCTAAAAAATTACCTATACAAAACCCCTCAAAAATCGCATCTTTTTAAGAGGCCAATATTAGATCATTTTTGTACTAACATTAACGTAATATAGGTAGCAAATATCATATACCTATCGAGTAATTTTCCTACCTATTTATTAAAAATGTTTTTTTTTCTTTTTACGTACATACCCTAAATACCTCCTTAAATGCGCCACTGCGGACGAGAATAAACAATATTATGTCACAATTATCAGGAAAAAAAAATATTATAATAAAGTTACTTCTTAAAAAATAATGCTCGTTATCAAATATAGTAGGTATAAGTAGTATGTTCATTAAAAAATGTATTTATATGTCTGCATTTCTGCATAATAGATGTATGATACCTGAGACTGTGTCAAATACAACGGAATGGATTATGGCACCTAGTCATATGGTAATAAAAGACGATTCGTGTAATGTACAAATGTTCAACGAAACCGTAAAGTGTCAAAAGTGGTCGTTTAATGAGACGTACTACGGATACACTAGAGCTACGCAGGTAATTAAAAAAAATTAATTATAATCAATTGTGTTAGAAACACGAGAGGGTTTAACGTGGGTATTATTATAACATTATTAACTGTACTTATAACAATATAAATTATTCAAGAAAATATCGCAATAAGTGTATATAATCGATTATGTAATACGCATGTATACAAATACATATGAATTACACTATAACTTACAAAATGCATTCGTTGGCCTTTTTTTTTTTTTATGTTTATATTGTTGTTAACAATATTTATTTATAGAGATATAGATTATAAAACTAAGTTTTGTGACGTGTAAGAACCATTATCTTCATACATTTTGAAATTTATATAGTGGAATATGATTTGCGATAACCGATGGATGGGATCTTTAGCGCAGATGAGCTACATGTTTGGAGTGTTTACCGGCGCAGTTGTGCTTGGAAGTCTGGCTGATAAGTATGCTGATTATTAAATAAATATAAAATTACGGATTTACGTCAGTCGATACATTTAATAAAATATTTCATTCGATAAATATTAAATAATCGGTCGTATTTGAATATTTGATAAATGATAACCTTAGCTATACACTATATAGATTTTATCGTTTGATGAAAGAAAACAGACATGTTGAAAACCAATATATCGTATCTAAAATTATTAAGTATTTATTTTATTTTATTTTATAGGTAAAACGTAATCATACGAACTAAAATTAATTGTTTGATAATTATTATCATCGAATGATTGCTATATGAACTATTATGAAAGAATAAACATTTTTGAGTCAAATACGTAGGTATACCTAGTTCGTGTTTTTTTTTTTAACATTTGACCATTTATTGATCACTTGACTTGTATTTTATTTACAATAAAACGACTTGAATAGTATACCTAAATTCAAATTTAAGTTTAAAAAAGTATATATTTTATTGTTTTAAGTTTCAACCTAAATTACAATACATACAATAATAATGTTTATATATTTTTACCACATTGTATGGTTAAATGTATTAAGTACTTTTAATTAAAAGTTCCTATAATTAATAATTATTAAATAAGTTATAATGATTTATACAATTTTTAAAACTTGCCAAAAAAAGTGGAAATTATATTTAAATATTATTATGCCTACTGAAATCCAAAACTATTAAAACTATACATATACAATATACATAGGTACATACGTACAAATATATTATTTTTATCGTAAATTTAAAAAAAAACATTAAGCTAATATTATTATTATTATTATATAACGAGCTGTAACACAAATTTAAAAAAAAAACGTATATAGTACAATAATTAACGATTAGTATATAATATACATTAAAATAAAAATATATATAAGAAAGAAAACAAAAAAGTAGAAAAAAAATAACAATATTATATTATAATATTAACTAGGTATTTATTTAATTATATCTTTAGACTGCAGTAAATAATCTTTGGAAGCATTAATTAAAAGTCAGCTTGTTTTTATAATACCTATATGTGTTTAATAATGAGAAAATTAAAATATAAATGTGTCATTATTTATTATAGTTTACCCTTAAAACAATTAAGCATTGTAAAATATAAGGTAGCTATAGTAGGTATAATTTTTTTTTAATTACCTATTATATTACCCAATCGATTTTCTAGAGGATTTATATAGGCAATGTTAACTAAATACATTTATAAAAATGAAAATGAAACAACCGAAAGACGTTTAAATTATATATTTGATGGCTACCTACATAGAAAGCATGAATGACATGTTTTCTAAAAAAAACTTTAAAATAAAAAATGTACCATTACCTACATGATATTTACGTATATAAATTAAGAGTTTTATATCCACTTATTTCCCACATTCTAACATGCTTAGGTTTGCACCTTCGCATATTAGGAGAGTCGAAGAAATGACAAGTATACTTAGCTATCAAATTATTGGATGAGTTTGGTAATTATGGCCGACTTGTACCAGAGACCAGATACCATCAGAGAGAAAAATCTCGTTGGCTATCTCATTTGCTACCAATATTTACGTATATATTACACATATTTATAATTACTATAGTACGTCATATATATATATTTATATATTATATATAATATGTATATAGCATTAAGTAAAATGTATACAATTAAAATTTAAAACGTTTTGTGTATACCGAATTTCGAAACCTTGGGTCCAACCTATCCGATAAAAACTCAGTGGGTGGGTTTTTAAAGTATATAAATGTTCAAAAAGGTCTTCGTTTATTACTTTATTAAATAATAAACAAATAATAAAATTAATCAGATATAATCAAACCAATTTTCATTTATTAAAAGCCATCAAAGTCTAATCGTAAATGATTAAAATAAATAATATCTAATTAAAACATCTAAAGTTATAATATATAAATATGAAACTTTCTTAAAATATTCAATTGATTATTTATACAAATCAAAATTCAATAGGTACTATTATAATACATATTATAATCTGTTTAATCCATAAACCCAAATGAGATATATATAATCATATATAATCTCTATGGCCTATATCATAATATTAGATATATAATATATATATATATATATATATATACTTTTTTCTATTGAAATAATAAATTTTTATATTTTCTCGTGAACTAATATAGAAATAATAAAAATTGTAGTGTTCTTGAGTAATATTTATAGTACCTACACTTGAGTATATAAAAATAATACCTAAATCTGGTAACGATTATTATTTGATTTCTTTATAGATGTCATAAGAATATAAGACTACGTTTTTGATTTAATTTCATACGTACCCTATTTGTAATTTGCACGCAATATTATGGATTGAATTATAATCTTATAGTAATAATAATATACAGGGGGCTGGGGAGGGACTCAATTATAAATTCGAAAGTTCGAAAATAACGACCACCCTAATGTAATAGGTGCCTAAAATGATTTTTTTTCTATGTTCGAAGTATAAAATTTTTCAACATGGTAATTATAGCAAAATAATATACTATTATATAGGCACTAATAATAATATTATATTTTAACAGGTTTGGCCGTAAAAAGATTTTCTGTTTTTCGGCTGTAGCACAATTGATCCTTAGTGTCGGAGTTGCATTTCTTAACAACTATTGGATATTTATAATAACAACATATGTGTATGGTATTTTCGGTTCATCGGGATCTTATATTTCGGGATTTGTATTAAGTATGTGTTTACCGAAAATATATTTTGGTATGTAAACATAATATATAATTATTATTGATATAGGTATGGAGTTGGTAGGACCCTCGAAACGTTCAGTTTGTGGGATTTTATTTCAAACTACATTCGCTACTGGTATTATGGCCGTAGCAGCTTGGGGATATTTTGTCAGAGATACCTTTCTACTACAAATCATATATGGCCTACATAGTTTATTACTAATTCCTCATTTCTGGTAAGTATTCAAATTAATTGTTTTAATTAATTATACCTAATATTAAGTATATAATAGGTACCGTAACTGTTTTTTTTTTTTAATTTAAAGTAACTAATTTTCTCAGTCAATTTTTGTTTTCAATACTTTTTAAATATAATTCTAAATTTGTAAAAAAAAAAAAAAAAAACATACATTTTTAACTATGTATTTTGGATTTCTAACCACAAAATGTAGATTTCTAAATATATGTTTAAAACTAACCTAACCTTATATCCGTCCGTCTATCCCTAATTACTATAGTATCTACGGTTATACTAGGAACATTATTGCTTTGGTTATTAAGCAGCAGGTCCAACAAAAAGGCCTTTTACTCCAAAACTCCTATTTGACTTTTTTTACACGAAAAAATGTGTACAGATAATATATATATATACGATATACGAGTTATTTTTTTAATCTTGTTCACCTAATTTTCTTGATAAAATTTCATCTTTTTAAAATGTTTGTTTTTTATAAACTTTATCTCAAGTACTTATTTCACTACATTTTACAAAATGTTAAAATGTCTTATTATTTTTTAGGTTGTATATACTCTTCTTAAATGATAACCTATATTTTTGAATTGACTTTTCGACGCAGAATACTATTCTGAAAATGTTGATGTCTCAATAGCGAATATTTAACAAACCGTTTATTATTTATAAGCATTTAAAGTTTAGATAGGAGCTATAGTACGTGGAGAGACAGAGAATATTTTTTATAGTAAATAAAATAAATTCACTCTTCTAAACTTTAAACGCTAATAAATAATTAACTATTGATTCAATACCTATTCGATATTGATGTATCAATGTTTTCAGAAAAATATTCTGCGTTGGAATATCAAGTCAAAAATATAAGTTGCCGTTTAAGAAAAATATAAAATTTAAAAAATACCTAACAAAGATAAAAACAGTATAAAATGCTAACTTTTTATAACAAATATGGTGACTATCTCAATCTTACTAAAGCCAAAAATTTAAAAAAATATATTCACAGAGGAAATTAAGTGATCTTGATAAAAGAATCACTCTTACATATCAGTACATATATTCAAACAACATATTATTGTAAGACCAATACATTCCTCACTCCACTCAGAATCTAAAGTACCTATATTACAAAATTAATGAATACAAATATTATGAAAAATATTATCAATCTGGACATTAGGTGTAAGTAATATGCGTATTTATGAATATTTAAACATGTTATAGGTTAATTGACGAGTCCCCGAGATGGTTATGGGGTCAAGGAAGGAAAGACGAAGCGATAACGATCATACAAAAAGCACTAAAAATCAATAATAATACGGTGACGGTATCGTTAGAAAAAGAACAAATGGCTACATTAAATAAGGACGACATTTGCAACAACGAAAAAGAAAACACGGCAGATCAATCGTATTCGATTTTAGATCTGTTCAAAACTCCGAACCTGAGACAGAATACGATCAACGTTTGTCTTTTTTGGTAAAAAAAAAAAAAACAATAAATATAATATAAAAGACTTACGACATATGATTTTCGTCAGGTTTGCGGCTAGTTTTGGATACTATGGTATTTCACTACGAACTGGAAATTTAACAGGGAACCCATTCTTTATTCTATTTATAATGGCCGCTGTTGAAATCCCGAGTTATATCTTTGTAACATTATCAATGGATCGTTTGGGAAGACGATTCCTCAACAGTTCAATGATGATAATTGGTGGAATCTCTTTGCTTACTTCTGCTTTTCTTCCATCGGGTAATGAGTTAAAGCAATTGATATATTTTTATGAAATGTGATAGATAATAGCTAGTAATACAAATATAATGACAAGTCGTGTAATTTCAGATCCACTATCACAAAATATATCGACTGCTGTCATATTCGTGGGAAAGTTTTGCATAGCTGGAGCTTTTGCGATTATATACAATTATACTGTAGAACGGTTCCCCACTGTAGTCCGAAACACTGCCATTGGGCTTGGGAGCATGTTTGCACGTTTAGCGGGCGGTTTCACTCCTTTAGTTACTCTAATGGTTAGTAAAATTCAATATTTCTATATATACTTAAAATTTGATACTCAGATCGATTATAAGATTGTACCATTCATGTAAATGATATACTTATGTAGGATTCGTTTGACCAAAGAGCTCCGACAATAACATTTGCTTTGGTGACCCTTCTATCTGGCATTTTGAGTACTCTACTTCCGGAAACACTCAATACAAAAATGCCTCAAACTATGCAAGACGGTGAAGAATTTGGAAAAGGTGACACGTGTTTCTCAACTGGATGTTTTGGACGTTTAAAACCACAGCCTAAAGAAAAAGATATACCTCTTGAAAGTTACTAATTGTACAACAAAACAATATATAGACACCAAGTTTTTAACTTTTAGTTATTCTTAATTCTTCTATGTATAAATTATTTTTGAAAATGTATATTTTGGAGATACTAATTTACATTTTATATTTATTTTTAAACTTTTTTGTTTTTTATTCCTAAACATATTCCAACTTCAATATGAGAAAAAATAAGTATAGTTTATACTTATTTAACGAAAGAAAAAAAAGCAAATATGTTTTTAATATTTATGTATAAAAAAAAAAGAAGCCGGGAAACACTTGGCACGTGGTGTAGGATAATGATGACGAATATACTGGATTTGAAAGCAATAATTAATCATTTGTTTCTAAAAAAAAACGATTCTGAGCGAAGCTTCGGTGGATATAATTAACAATTACTGCAAATTATATACTAATAATATATATATATATATATATATATATATGATAGTATAAAATTATTATATAATATATTTAATATAATGAACAAAAAAATTGAAAAAAGTGGAAAAATTATTTGAAAGCAAAGGGATTCGAATCGAGGACTCCAGTCAGCTCCCACTAGACTATGTATTGTAGACCACTGTTGTAAAACATAAAAAAAAAATTCCTAAAATCTAATTTTTCCATAAAGTAGGTACCTATTATGAATTAAATGACTCAAAACTGAAAATTAAGAAAAAAATTTCTATAATCTTTTGCTTTCATAATGTGGTAATATAGATACTATATTTAGTGAAAATTTCAAGTTTATAGATTCATTATTTCCCTAAAATTTGAACACATTTCATACCAAAATGTCGAAAAAATTAAATAGGTATCCAAAAAAAAAAAATTAAAATGGCTATTAAAAAATATTGTACTTACCGATTTTTAAAATTTTTTGTATGTAGCTAGAATGGCATATTTTTAACACTGAATTAAATTTTCAGGTCTCACAAACTAAAATTAAGCCTATTATGAAATAAATGTCTCAAATTTGCATATTGCTATAAATATCTTAAAAATAGGTAAAAAATTTTGAAAAATTTTTATATTAATATTTTACGTATATACGTTTTTGATGATAATTTCATACTTCTAGCTAGCATAAATATTTTCGGAGTTATAAAGAATTTTAACACAATCGTGTTTTCCGATTTTTATGCTAATTTTTTAATAGTTTTTTTCTTACGCGTTTATCGAAAAAGTTAAAAAATCTAAAAATGAGTTCTCTAAAGTACCAAGTAGATGAAATTTTCTATCGGAAACCGGACAAGCTTGTAAAAATCGGACTACTCCTTCTGGTAAAAATTTTGTACACAGACATAAATAAAAAAAACACATCGTAAAACTCTAATAGGTACATATTCCTCACTTCGCTCAGAATCTAAAAAGTATATTCTAGTAGGTAAAAAAATTAAATTTTTAAATTGTTGTTATCACTACTCTTGTTATATTTTTGTTATTCTTACTCTTGTTTTATGTTTTATTCATTCCCTTGTCTTGGGCTATGGCCTGTTTTGTAAAATAAATAAATAAATACTGTATCTTTCCAACTCGTTCGCGGTCTACTTAGTGGTTTTTCTTCTTGTGTATCGTTTCAGTTAGGGCTTTTTTTGAATATTCCGCTCTCCACACGTGTCTAAACCATTCCAATTTCTTGACTCCGATATATATGACAGTATATTAGGTTTTCCATACAGCTTGTACAGATCATCATTTTTTCGTCTTTCGAACGTTCTTAACTCCGTATGTACAATGGGACGAAAATGTTTCCCAACACCTCTCTTTCGAATATTGCTAGTATATTGTTGTCTCATTTTGTCGTAAACCATGTCTCACACGCATAGGTGATTATTGGTCTTAGATAACTTGTATAAAGTAAAGTTTTTTACTTTCTTGACAATAACTTCGACTTAAAATAGCTTACTGATGCCTATGCAGGTAACACTATTGTTCCCGCTTGTTATTCTTTCGTTTATCTCTCGGTGCATGTCATTTTTACTATTTATCTACTAAAAATTTTCCATTTTTTCAAGTGTACAATTATTTACTTGTAAATTAGATTGATCATCGCATCTCTCCTGAAAATTACCATACATTTGTTTTTTTCTTCGTTAACACATAATCCCATTTTCTCGCTTACTACCAAGAGTTTAGACATTGTTCGAGTTATATCTTCTCTGGTATCACCTAAAATGACCATATCATCCGCGTAAGCTAATAATGATTCTTCGCCAACTACTTCCACTCGCTATGTGTATCCTAGTTCTTTTATGACTTTTTCCAGACCTACGTTAAATAGAGTCGGGGACAGGGCATCTCTCTGTCGTAATCCTGAGTTGTTTTCGAAGTCCGACGATAATTCTCCGAGAAATTTCACTTTAAATACTGTTTTGATATTATACAGTTCAATCATATCTACGTACTTCGGTATTCCAAAGTCAATCATTGATTCACTACGAAAACACAAATTAAATATTAATTTTATCTGTGACGATAACGAACCTTGTAATAAGTTGTTAGGTAATCGAAAACAACAACAAAACTGGTTCTTTCATCGTAATTTTGAATATAATAATGTATAAAGATATTTGAAATTTTCACAAAGTACCTATACAGTATTTTACCATTGTATACATTCTTCATAAAAATTTCAAAAATGTTTACAGATTATTATTTTTGACATATTAATTGCATATAATATATTACAATGATTTGTCATTAATTATCAATGAAGCTTCATTCAAATTCGGAAAAAAATGATTTATCATTGCACTTTTAAATATTCCAATATAATATTTTTCTATATATATATATATCTTGACTAGGTGACACTAGTATTATCACACACTTTATGTTAAATTAAAATATACTATGATAGATTGATAGTTAATATCTATACAAAGTATGTATATAGGATAGATACTATCAGTTCACGGTTGTAATATGACTTCAATCGACGAATTTTATTACAAGAAAATTTGTCAATATTTCAGCAAGAAAAATAAATTAGATACTTGTTAATTATTTTTGATTATTAATTGTTATTAATAAAATGAAGGTACTAGGTAGGTACATACATTTATACATATACAGTATACACATCATTATTCCTTATATATTTTATTAGATAGGTACATTATACAATATATATTATATACATTCGATTTATGTCGTTTTCGTGTATAATATATTGTAATATATATATATATATATTTATTATTTTGGATTCGTATCTAAGTTGAATCTAAGTAGAAAATTACTGTTTCGAAAAACTTCTAGTATTAAAACCTACAAAATATATCAAACAGTCTTATGCTTTTTACGAAACTTTAAAAATATAACCAGCCGGATTCTCGCAAATTTTGTCACAGCGAAAACGATTTTCTGTTCAAAAAATCATTATACATAGATATATATATATATATATATTTATGTAGATATTGCCTATATTAAACTCCTTAGAAATGGACCGACTCGAACCACCTTAATAAAAAAAACACTATGGGAAAATATTAGGTACCTACAGCTTTATACATAGTTTACTGAAATCTGAACTTTGAAATATAGATAGATCGACGCAGATTTATTCTTATTGTTCCTTGTGTAACAGGTTGTTTTTTAAAAAAAAAATTAAAATGAATTAGTAGGCATTTCAGAAAACACAATTTGTCTTTTATTTCCTTGCCTTTTTTTTTTTTTTCTAGTTACGATCGTATTTTACCGGGGATTTTATCTACCATTCATTTAGATATATTATATGTTATCATTAGATAAAAACCTTGTGATCACGGTTATATAGATAAATATCTATATAACCGGTCTTGTGAGCCAATAAGTATTCACGGTTAATTTTAATATGTAAACATCTAAACAGTTTTTGAATAAATCACGATTTAATATTGTACACAAACTTGAGGGATGTATTTTTAATAATACACATAGATATAACTAGGTATATTTAATTACTTATTTCATTCGGTTTATAGTATAATTTTTTTAATTTAATTGTCTGTGATATATTTACAACCGCATATTAATTTTTGTCCGATAATCTCGAACCTGATGAATTCGAAAGAGAAACTAAGTGCATAAAATATTCTTCTATCATTTTAGAGTTCTAAACACCAAACACCTATTGTAAAATTGATGACAATATTATTTAGGACACAGCTTCATCGGCATTTTCTGAAATATTAATTATAAAATAAATTACAGAAATTTAAGGAATGTAAAATGAAGTTTTTTGTACCCTGATAAGATAGCGTTGAAATATTGTCATCTATGCACATTTAATAATAAGCGTTATAATATTATACTCTATAATAGTCTAAATAACCACTTTAAAGTGCATACTTATTTGTTTAAATGCGTAAACATGTTTTTTTTTTTTTTATAAACAAATATTAACAAACAACAACAATAAACAGTGGTACTTATTGACACGAGACCTTTTTTTTTTTTTTAAGTATCTTTAAAATTGCCTGTATACAACACTTTAAAAAACTGATATTGTGACATAATCAAAATGTATCGGAGATCAAATACGTAGGTAGGTACCTAGTCTTATAATAAAAAAAGTCGATGGGTTTTCGATAAAAATTAAAATAAACTTGTGTGGCCCAAAATATATTCGAATTCGTGATTATTTAAATCTTATTATCAAATGATCAAAATGTTATTACTCAACTCATTGATAACAAAGGTAGATTTATGATAAATATTTTTTATCACTGTTCTATAGTATTTACAACTACAACTACTGTTACTTTTCCACTGTATTTATATCAATAATAATATAGGAACTCATTATTAAACAACACGTAGATAAAATTTTGTTTACTATTACTGTTATTATGTTGGAGTTGTATAAGTTACGTAGATAGTTTCATATTTTCCCCTAATTATTATTTGTTTTCATATATTTATATATATAAATCATACTTTAAAATTTTATTATACGAAGAATAGTAGGAAATAGCTGACTTGATCTAAATGAATCATGTTACCTGAAAATACACAGATTTATCACGAGAAACAAGTAATAATAATGAACAAAACATATTGTTTTTAATATTTCGAATAATTTTAGTGCCTAATTAATTTGTTTATATAAATATTTATAGTCCAAAGAATTATGTGCATTGCATGCACTTAACAATTTGTTTCAATCAAAAGAGGCGTTCAAGCAAATGGAACTCGATGCTATATGTTTCTCGCTGTCTCCTAACAACTACATAAATCCACACCGATCGATTTTGGGTCTTGGTAATTATGATGTCAACGTACTGATTGCGGCATTGCAAAATAAAGGTTACAGTGCCTTTTGGTTTGACAAAAGAAAGTTAGTATCTGCAATAAATAATTATATTATATTGTTTTGCTGTAGAACTATTTTCATTTATATTATGTACCTACCTATCTATTTTATAATAGTAACCATTATCTCATATTTTTTAAAAAATTAAATGTGATAATTGTATAACAATCTCGGTGCACGGAAATCTGTTATTAGATAATATATTAAACTAGATAATTTATCAGTTAAATTACAAGTAATACAATATTGATAAATATATATATACCTATGTTATCTTTACATACATTTTATACTATTTATTTCAAATGTCTTCAATTAAAAAGTAAATGTTAATTACTATTTTAATATATTAGTTTAAAACTGTTCATTTAATATTGGATGCTTGCCCAATTAAATTAAAAAAATAAAATAAGAAATTTACATTAATTATAAAATTTTTTTATAATAATATGTCTATCAATGTTTTGACATTATAGGGACCCTAAATTGTTGAAATTGGATCAAATATTTGGTTTTGTGATGAATATACCTAGCGAATGTCGCTTAGGATTTTTATGGCTACCATTAAAACGAAGACATTGGATATCTATCAAAAGCATCAATGGAATCTATTTCAATTTAGATTCAAAACTGCCTAATCCATCTCGAATTGGAAATGTATGCCATAACTCAATAGATTTTTAAAATTATTATTTGTAATATTGATAAACCAAATTATATTTTTTACCGCAGGAAGACGATCTTTTCAATTATTTCAGAAACCAATTACATATAAATGACAATCAGTTGTTTGTCGTCGTAACTGGTGATAATAATAATTGGATTTCATCGGAAAGCACGTCAGTCGAACGTCAAAATACACAATCAACACTCACCTGATAGTTAAATTATTACAAATAACAATTGTTTATAAATTAAAATGTGTGATGTATTACTAAAATCTAAGAGTTAAGTATTCACTGATATTGCATTAGATTGGTAAATTGTATAAAAACGGTATACTAAAATGTGATTTGTAATTTTTATATTTGTTACCAGTATTTTTCAGAATTAATTATTTGTTATATTAATTTATAATTGCACCTATACTCATTCAAATGAAAATAAAAAAATATATTATTTTAATAACAATATTATTATATATTTTGTTTTAAATATCTTAAACATTATTGATCCATCTTAAACAGTTAAAAAATGTATTATATAAATAAAAAAACAAACAAACAAATTGTAGAAAAATCACAAGTCTCTTGTTCAATATCAATTCTAAATAAACTATAGTTTAACAAAAAAAAGTTAATATTTCCAAAAAAATATGTTTACTTTTGGATTAACTTTAATATATATATATACATACAATAATTTATATGAAAATAAAATTGTGCATAGACAATTTTTTATGTCTACATTAATTAATATATGAATACTAAATAACTAATCAATAATACATATAAAAATCATAATCTAATCTAATAAAATGAATATATATATCAGTAATAATTTTGTACAAAAATAAAAAATATTTGCTTGACAATAAGTAATAATAATTATATTATAGTTGAAAAATAAATGCGTTTAAACTACTGTTTAATGTGTAAACAATAAAAAGATAACATTTTATTAAATTTTTTTTATTTTAAAGTAAATATTTATAAGAATTGAGATAAAAAACTTGTTGAAATTTAGATCAAACATTTTTATCTTAAAATGATGATAATGGCATTATTTAATTATTTTTGGATATCTAGCATATATTATTAAATTAAAATAGTTGATTATTACTATACTTCTAAGTTTGATTTAAGATGTAGGAAAAGATAACAAGGATTACCTTGTATAGAGGAAGACAATTGGATGAGATTCAATGAAAGATTATCGATTACGTTCGAAAATACATTAAATAAATAAAAAAAAAAAAAATAGTTTTGTTAACAAAAATATACTTAATCACAAATACCTGTGTAAAATTTAATAGTTACTGAAGCATTAATGATTCTAAATTTCTATGAAGAATTGTATCTTTTACAGCATTAAATACAACTTTAATGTTTTCTGTGTCCACTGCAGTAGTAAAATGATGGAACAAAGATTTTCTGGGATCACGTTTCGCTTGACGGAAGAAATCCAATAAAAATGCTTGTACATCAGGTAAACTATGGGGATCACCTATAATATATGAATAACAATTAATATTTTATTATAATACTTAGTAAACAACATTTTTATAATTTGTTAGTAATGTATTAAACTTACAAATTAAACAAAAATAATATTAGGCAAGCTTGAAAATATAAATTTACATTTATTATTAAATTTATATAAATATAATAATTAAAACTATTATTTTTCAAAATTTACCCGTAAAATTTGGAAAATAATGCTTAATATTTGTTTCTTTTTTTTCTAATTTGTCAGCCAACAAGTCAGTTTTGTTCATAAAAAGAATTATGGAAACTCGTCGGAATATTACATTATTTACAATGGAATCAAATATATCTTTTGATTCTTCTAATCTGTTTGTTTTTCTAAAAAAAAAAAAAATTTAATTAAAATATAAAATAAACATTTCTTTGAAGTTTTACTAATTGGTAAGCGGCAAAATGATTTTTTATCAACAAAGAATAAAAAGAGTAAATATGTAAATTATCATTAATATTTGTTTTAAACTCAAAATGTAGGTATTAAAAATTGTAAAATATTATATTATATAATTTTGATATACTCAAAAATATTATATATATATATAATTGTATTATAATAATAATATAAGTAACAAAATCCTAAAGAATAAAAATTAAAATAGAGTAAATATAACATTTAGGCATTAAATATATTAAAAACCTATAGATACTCAATTGTTCTTTTGTTTTTATGTTTTTATAATTAATATTTTATTACTTATATAAATTAATATATTTTTCAAGAAAAATTATATTTAACATTTTGTGTATTTACAATTATACAGTGATTTTTTTTATTGAGCACCAGGGTATATCTCAAAAAATATAAATCATTTTTGTGTAATTTATTTTGAAAAGTTATTTGCACCAATACTTAATTTTATATTTTTTCATAATTTAAAATTTTTTATCATCTTCCCTTGTTTATGAAAATTATATAAACTTTTGATTTTTAAATGGTAACGTACAATTTAAATTATAAATTCTTAAAGAATATATTTTTTAATTCACATGTTTTGATTTTTTAAAACCTATAAATATTTCCCGAGTAATAAGCATTTAAATTTAAGATACAGAGGACTAGAGAATAACTATAATAGCACTAATATAATATAATAAAAAGATGTACTATAGTACTTTTGGATTTTGATGCATCCTTAATTTAAATGCTTATTTCTCAAGAAATATTTATCAGATTTAAAAAATCAAAATGTATATATTTTCATAAAAATATATTCTTGAAGAATTTATAATTTAAATTATAATTAAATTGTTATTTGAAAATTGAAATTTGATAGAGTTTTAACAAACAAGGGAGGGGCTAAGGAAAAATATAAAATTAAGTATAATAAAAACTTTATGAAAAAATTCTTGATATACAAAAAAATTACTCTGTATACATAATTATTTCAATATTAAGTTTATATTACTAGAAAAAATAAATTATTTTATTAATTAAGATTTAATGAACATACCTGTCTTCTACAAGAACTTGATCAAATTCTGAAGAAGAGACTAAAAATAATATTGATGTTACAGAGTCAAAACATTGAAACCATTTCTGTCTTTGGGATCTTTGTCCACCCACATCAACAAATCGAAATGGAATATTGTTTATTGGAATTGTGAATTCATAAATGCCTTTTGTAGCTCTTCTAGCATGTAAAATATCTTTATTGGTTGGTAAATAATCCTAAAATAATAAAATATAAGTATATAAGCGGTACTCTCAAGAGTAATAAATTTAATAACAAATAAATTATATAACTTACATTTCTTGCAATGTTTTCAATGTTATCAAGAAAATATTGAACTGAGTCACTAAGTTGAAACTCTCTCCTTCGTTCAAATGCCCTTTTAATTGCAGCATCTTTCCATAGGCAGTATATTGATGGAGCATATGCAAGGAATAATCGTGTGTCCAACGTTGTACGATTGTCAAATTTCAAAATAAATTCACCTCGTTCATTATTATCAGGGTTTTCCCATGGTATATCTAACTTTTGTCTAGCATCTGCTAATACTTTCATACCTATTTTGCATTAAAAAATTTAAGTAAATGTAGGTTACCTGTTAATTTCATTTTGAAAATGCTCATTTATTACCTCTTAATATATTTTGATAAATTATATGTTGATATTCAATGACAAGATCAGGTTCAAAATGTATATTGTGTATAATGCGCATTTGTTTGAGAAATGTTGATTTGCCACTCTCACCCGCACCCAACAACAATAACTTTACTTGTCGACGCAACAGGTGTTTATCTTTGTCTATTAGTTTATCAATCTCTTTGCTTCTATATCGTTGTTCCATTTCATCAGCGCTGAACTTGAAACGTAAACAACATGGACATGGTATTGTACATCTTGCCATTTTTCAGGTCCTATCATCTTTTTCCATAAAACAAATTAATAAAGTTTAAGGACTCCAATGATTTCTAAAAACACACAATTACAAATTCATTTTAAAATCGTTTCTTTAAATATATATATATATAGGTAGGTATATTGCATATATATATGTATATATAAATATACCTTATATGTGTATATTACAAATATTACATTACATATATTATATACATGCATAGGTACACATAATGCTTTTATTTCAACAAACAGTGATTTAATTTAAAGGCATCTATTTACAACTGTTTGAATGTGATTACAACAGTAAAATCTAAAAAAAAGGATGTTCTAGGATTTCCAAATTGAATATACAATTATACAACATAAAAGTAACACTCGTAGTATAGTATGATTAATAAATAACTTACACAAGGCGGAAGAAGTGCATCTCTCATTTTTAATTATCAGAATCATCCAGAAAGTTAATTTGTACTAAATCCGCTCGTAAACACTAACGTCAACTTACAAATTACTAATATAAATAGTCTACTTTTTAGGGCTTGTATCTTGAATTTCTTTTATTGTATGTTTGTATAGATAAGAAGATAACACCTTTCCACGGCAACGCTGTAGGACGCCATCTTGTGATATGTTTCATAACTAATTAAATAATCATTTCATATCAAGACACAAACAAACCGTAGGGTGTAGGGACTCGGGAGTCTGAACGCTGAAAGCCTGAATCACCGAATAATTGGCATTCGGCAACCGAAGCGGCTGTAGCCTTAATTTCCATTTTTACCATGTTCGATCTCGTACAAAATGTAATAAATAACCGGTACGTATTTATCTGATATTATTTTTAACAATTGCATCGTTTGTTCTCTTCGGCGTTCAATGAACCGTTATGATAATGCACCTAGACCTATCCATTATTAAACTGTTTGATCTATAAAATAATGACGAACGACCAGACTTGAACATTTTGTGTTTAGCGAATTCGATATCTTGTTACCGAATAATATTAATTATATAGATATTGAGAGTTTCTTTATTTAATCAATTTCGCTTAAATGTGTAAAATGCGTGTGATACTGCATCTAGGATTTATAATTTAATTATTTGTGTCATATATTCAGAATATACTTGATGGCTGAAGTATTTTTCAAGTTCATTTCAAGATAAATTATTTTCATTTTATAAACAATAATAATATTATGTAATTAATGGATACTCCAAATATCAAGTCACATAATATATATATATATATGTAAATTGTATTGTCATTATAAATTATTTAAGTACTCCTATTCAAACAATATATTATGAAATATTTATAGAATCACAGAACATGCACACTCAATGTTAGTATATAGTACTTTATAGAAATCGGTATGTCTTCATTTTCAAGTCCAACCTGCACCTGTGTAAGAAAAATCCAATCCCACAGTCCGTTTATCTTTTACTGTATAGTAATTCAGTTGAGCCTTTAATTGACGTTAATAGTACCTGACCCAATCCATATTATTTTCTTTTTAATATTTTCCCTACCTACGTGGTCTTGCCCATTTTGCCTTTGTGTCATATTATAATTTATGTGTATATTCTACAGTATACATATATTTTAATATATTCATACCTATAATAAAATTCCTATACATTTATAATTTATTTTTTACTTTGTTAGGAAAAAATGTAAACTAAAATTACATAAATAAGCAGATATATCACTAATAGTTAATAACTAGTGCACACTAGTATAATACACTTTGCCACTGCAGTACACTAGAGTAATTTCACTAATTAGTTGTTTTTATAGAAGATAACAATATAAATCTATAATATAAAAATGTATTATTGTTAATGATAATAATTTTAATTTTAATAGTTAAATTTTAAAATCCTATTATTTTAGGTATTTGTAGTTTTTTATGTTTTCATAGATATTAATATAATATTTAAAATATTAACAGAAATTTTTATATTTTTTTCAGAAATAATTATATTGAAATTATAATTTAAATAGTAATATTCAAAATTGACAATGTCAAAAAGAAATAACGATGATGGAGGCTCAGAAGAGCCGCCACTAAAAAAAGTACAATTCGAACCTGTAAGACTTGGCCCTATATCTACCATGGAAGATTTAGACATGAAAGTATTACAATACCAAAACAAAAAACTAGCACAAGTTAATATAATATTTTATGAATATAATTTTGTAATTATATTTTAAGTATGTTTTTCAATTAACATGTTTAATTTTCAGAGGTTAGAACAAAGAAATAGATTGGAAGCCGAATTAAGAAATAGAATAGAACAATTGGAAAAACGACAAACACAAGATGATTCTGTTTTAAATGTGGTAAATCGTTATTGGAATCAATTAAATGAAGATATTCGTGTACTCTTACAAAGGTTTGATGCTGAAACAGCTGATGAGTTAGAAAGCAAAAGTAATTCTATTTTTATTAAAACACATATAGAAATACTTTTAACTAACATTTTTATTTTTAGATGAAAGTGAAGTTACAACATCATTTTTAGTACAATTATCAACATGGGATAAAGAAGAATTAGATGAGAAGTTAGCTAATCGAGTACAAGTATCTAAACGTGCAGTTGCAAAAGTTATACAGGCTTTTGATAGACTTATGCAAAGAAATGAAAAAATCACTCTTGCTCTTAAAGGAGAATTTGAAGGAGGTAAGAATTTATTAAAACTTAACACTGTGTTTATATTGTATATATATATATTATTTTAGTAAATAGGTATTAGTGCTGTTTACAATATTTTTATTTTAATATAATATATTAAAACAAATTTATTATCCTATTAAAAGTAATTGTACTAATATAAAGATTTACATATTTTATATATGTACTTATATATAAATTGGTGAATTTTCTTTTTTTGAATTTTTCAAAGAATAATACACACTATAATATATTATGTACATTACATATTTATACATCAGTTAGATATAATTTCTATAGAAAGTGTCATACATAAAGTAATTTTACTATTGAAAGAAAATATAGAAATAATTTAGACAAGATTATAAATAAAAAAAATATTAATTTTAAAAATATTACCTAATTTAAATAGAAGAAGCTCCTAGTATGGATGAAACAATTCGACAAGCTAACTGTGAACTTCAAACTGAAAATCAAAAGTTACAATCTTTGAATACATCATTACACAAAAAATATCATACAATGTCATTAAAGGTAAAATTATTTGTTATATTATGTACATGTATGTATCTATTGAATATTGTTAAAAAATTTATATCGTATATAATTTTTTATTAAAGTTGGCGGGCTTACAAGATAATGTAAATTGTAAAGAAACAGAAGTAGCTGAAATGCGAAATCAGATCGAAGAGTTGCAATATGAATATCAAAAAATTTCTGATAGAAATTATAAACTAGAAACACATTTATCAGAATCAAGGGATAAGTTAAAAGGATTAGAAGCAATGCAAATTGATGACAAAATTATCCCAAAACAAGAATCATCAATCACACAATCAAGCTTATCACTACAAAAGGTATGAATGCATGCAAAAATTATTTTAGTTAACCCTTTCACTGCTATTGATAA
The DNA here is from genome assembly GCA_025469235.1 of Pemphigus obesinymphae. NCBI lineage: Eukaryota > Metazoa > Arthropoda > Insecta > Hemiptera > Aphididae > Pemphigus > Pemphigus obesinymphae. The sequence continues at coordinate 999 of JAIPRL010003383.1, read as the reverse complement.
CAGTATTTTAATACCTGTAAAATGGTTATAAAATATGTTATTAATACAATGATAGTTTCAATAAATTTAATGTTACAAAAACATTACTCATCCTTATTTTCTGGGTTTTAACATTATATTTTAATTTTTTTATTAATAACAGTGTAGCCTAAAGTAACTATTGATAAAGGAGCAGAGACATAACTCTGTTGCTGACTTTTATCGAGGCCTCTACATATCTTATCATATTTTCATATGCTTATGTTTTGGTCATTACAATTCATTTTGTGAAGTAAAAGTAATTAAATATTTATGACAAATTATGGGAAACCATAGTTATACCAATACCATGGTTTATTTTTAAAAAACTTAAATAATGAATTCAATTTTAGTTTAATTTAAGTTTTTATTAAATTTTCATACTTTTTTTCATATTTTTTCTTGAACAATTGCAGTTTAACTACCACATGATATATTAATTTTTTTTTTTTTTGAAACCGATGTAAAATCTTGTGTTTTAAACGATAGTGTTATTTGTTTTTTGGCGCAAGAACTTAGTTTCAAAGTTATGGTAATTTGAAGTTTGCGATTTCATGCTTACATGAATCGTGTTGGTCAGCCGTAAAAAACATTTGGCATGATTTTTAAAATATTTTTTTTTGTAAAATACTTATTTCTTTTTACTTAAGGGTCTTCGACAGTAGATTTTTCAAAGCGCTAAAATGATCTTGGTATTTCCATAAATTGACCATGTTAAACTTGTTCAATTTTAATTTTGAAAAAAGTTCTGAATTCGTTAATTATATTTTCTATGTTTTCACCAGATAATTTTTTTAAATAATTTTTTTTAAATAAATGACAAACAATTAAATAATGATTTTTTCATTAATTTTAAACCACCATAAAAATCTTTATATTGATTTAATTTTAAATCCATCTGGTAGAAACACAGTTTAACAACTCATCTTTAATTTTTCCAAGATATGTTTTTTGTCTAAACTTATCCAGAAACCTACAATT